>MCJB01042558.1:0-101132 GCA_002018475.1 Nicotiana obtusifolia
GGGGGGGGGGGGGGGGTTATGGGCTGAAAATAGTCATTTTTGGGCGTTTCCCAACGGCTATTTCATCAATAGAGCCGTTGGCAACGGCTATAAATTAAAGAAGGAAGGCTGCTCTGCGAACCGGTCTGGTCCGAGCCGGTCCGGTCCGGTCCGGTTCCGGACCAAAAATATACCGGTCCGTCCGGTCGAAATGCGTAGGACCGTGTCGCCACCGGACCCCAATCCCCCACACGTTATTTGGTCTGATTCTAACCGGTCCGGACCGGTTTCCGGTCCCAAACCGGTCCGGTCCGGTTAGAACCGGACCAATAGCCACCCCTAGTAGGGAACTTAAAGTATAACAAAGTTCGATAAATAAAGGACCATTCCAATTTATCGAAAGCTTTTTCTAAATCGATTTTGACTAACATGTTACCAGAGTTGCTACTAATCTTTTTAAAATGATTAATGACTTCCTGAATGATAATTGTATTATCACTCGCTCTTTTGTTTTTAATAAAACTTGATTGGAGTGGGCTAATTAGCTTGTCCAGGAAAGGCTTTAATCTATTGATAATTATTTTTGTGATTATTTTGTATGTTGCACGGGCCTATTGGCATTATTAAGATTATTTGCATTGGGAAAATATGGGATTAGACACAAGTATGTGATATTTATTTAAGAAGGGATTGTGTTTTCAGTGAATACTTTGTGGCAGAAGGTTCGAACTGATTTACCTACAATATGGCAATATCTTTTATTTAAAAAAAAGTACTCCATCTGGTCCTGGTGACTTAAATGGTTTGAAGGAGAATATGACTGAATTAATTTCACTATCTAGTAGTGGCTTATCTAGGGCTGATAGGCCTATGTTGTCAAAGCTAGTGGTGTTCAATTTAATATTAGACCAATTTGTTAAATTATGGTTAGTAGTGAACACAATGTTGAAGTGTTCGTGAGTATAAGATAAGAGGTCTGTTTGATTGTCAATCCAATTACCTCGTGCATTCTTAAAGAAGCTAATATGATTTTGTCTGTTCCTATTGGATGTTGATATGTGGAAGAAATTAATATTTGCATCCCCGTCATTAAGCCAATTAATACGGGATCTTAGTTTCCAATAATCTTCTTCCAATCTCAAGATACTATTGTATTCGTTTGTTAGGGGTTGAAGTAGATCTTGTAAGAAATGATTATGCCCATAATTAACATAATTTTGGATAACAGCTAGTCGTAGTAGGATTCTTTTTTTATTTTTAAAAATGTTACCAAAAGTTGATTTCCCCCATAGTATGATATTTTTCGTGAAAGTGTTTGTAGCGTCTATGAGGTCTTTATTATTCCAGTTTGAGACTACCACATTTGGGAATTCTGGATGGGTACACCATATATTTTCTAACCTATAGGGCCACTTTGAATTGTTGCAAGAGTTATTTAGTTTAACTAATATAGGGTTATGGTCGGAGTATGTTTTAGGGAGGTGGGTAACTGTGGCGCTTGGGAATGTTTTTAACTATTCCTTATTGGCAAAAACTTGATCAAGTCTTTCTATGATAAGGCCTTTGTTTTTTTCTCCTATGGCTTGATCATGTAAATTTGCATCCCTTAAACCCTAAATCAATTAGATTACACTTATTAACATAGTTCCAAACTTTAGATGATCTAGCTAATTTCATAGGTCTTCCTCCCATCTTTTCGTTACTGTTAAAGATATCATTAAAATTGCCACCTATCATCCAAGGTCCCTTATAGTTTTTAGAGATGAAAATAAGGTTTTCCCACATTGTGTCCCTATAATTATTATTAATGCTAGCATATATCGAACTAAATAGTCATTGGGCTTTATAAGGTCGTACCTGTAGCAATGCATGGATTTCTTGGCCTCTCCTAGTGAAGTGTTGGACTATGATCAAGTTATGGTTATAGAGGATAGTCATACCACCTGCTTGCCCCTCTGCTGGCACCTCTAGTAATTCTGAGAAATTAAAATCGTTGAGCAATGTTGCATGGGCTGTCATTCTAATTTCTAGTAAAGCTACCACGCATGGCCTATGAGTGTCGATGAGTTCCCTGAAATTCCTACGGAAATCATCATTGTTTGCCCCCCTCACATTCTAGAAAATAATACTAGTGGGCCTATTTATTTGTATTGATTGATGTTGGTTGGTGTTGGCTTCTAATTCCACAGAGTTGTGGTTCCTTCTCCTTGATGGCACTAGTATCACTGCTTGTTTCCCGCAGTTGGATCTTGTGGTGGTCGTATGTGCATTGAGAATTTGTACATCGTGCTAGGTTAGCTGAAGATGTACTTCTTGCTCCACATATCAGGGAAAAAAAAGTATTTTTACTTCGTTTAGGCTTGAAAACTCCACACTCGGTTCCATACCTTGTTGTGGGAGTTCTTCTTCTTCCCCTACTGGATTCTGATTTGGTCCTTTTACGTTGTGTTAGGGATTCGGATGCATGTTGATTGGATGGTTGTTCAGCGGCTGTGCTTCTTCCCGATTTGCATGCTTGTTCCAGGCCATGAGTATTGGATTTAGGTTCGTGTTCTCTACCAATAGAAAGAAGGGGAGGTTTATCGGTAAGTTTAGTGGAAAGTGTGGTGTCACGACCCTACCCCGAACCCGGTCGTGATGGCTCCTCTTGTGAAGACAATGCCAGTCAATTCAAACCCAATCTCATTTTTAATCAGTTAATTAACAAGGAAACAACACAAGCATAGTTTACGAACAATCACTTGTGAAAAACATAGCTAACCATCCCGACTACAGCCCAAATCGGGGTGTCACCAGTCATGAGCAACTATGAACCCTAATAACAAGTCTACTAAATACAACATCTGGCACAATTGTTTGAAGAATATAGAAACAACAAGATAAAAGAGATACGGGGCTGCGGACGCCAACAGCTACCTCGTAGTCTCTGAATTACCGCCTGGCCGGGAGGAATCAGCACTCCAGAGCGGAACCAACAACGCCTGAATCTGCACACATGGTGAAGGGAGTAATGTGAGTACTCCAACTCAGTGAGTAACAATTATAAATAATGACTAAAAGTAAGAAAACACACACAGCACAAGGCATTCTATAATGAAGCATTAAAACATCATTCGCAAACAGTAGATCAGTGAGAAATCAAGTAAAACCTTCTTTCAATAGGTAAAACATGTATTTTTCAGATAATCAAAGTGAAGTAAAACGTCGCCCTTCGGGCTATAAATCAGTAAATCCGCCCCTCGAGCAATATCATAAAACAGTACCAGCCCCTCGGGCTCAAATCTCAGAAACAACATCAGCCCCTCGGGCTATCACATGGAATATTATCAGCCCCTCGGGCTATCACATAGTACAAAATCAGCCCCTCGGGCTATCACATAGTACAAAATCAGCCCCTCGGGCTATCACATAATATAATATCAGCCCCTCGGGCTATATTTCACATCACAATGGGTACCCGCGCACACTGGGGGGTGTACAGACTCGGGGAGGGGCCCTTTACGGCCCAAGCGCAATATCAAGACACCTCGTGGCATATATCTAGGCCCTCGGCCTCATATCAGTCACAAGCCACCTCGTGGCACATAAGGTATCTCAGGCCCTCGGCCTCATATCACTCAGTAAAACCTCACATCTGGCCCTCGGCCGCACTCAGTCAAAAAAATCATCACAAGCCCCTCGGGCTATAGTAAAACAGTAGTCCTCAGCCCAAAAACATCATTTAAAATATTATTTAAGTCTCAAAACTGAGTAAAAGTGGCTGAGTTGTAAAATAGTGGAAAACAGCATGACTGAGTTCAAGTAATAAGTCAAAATAGAGAGGAAACAGTAATAGGAATCCCCGAAGGGCTCAAATGGTTGGCACGAAGCCCAAATATGGCAATCAGCCCAATCATAATGATAACAAATAAGTTTCAGTCAAATACGCAGTAAAATCATCAATCGGGATAGAACAAGTCACAATCCCTAGTAGTAAAAGACCCCACGCTCATCATCGAGCGCATGCCACACCTCAATATAGCACTACGATGTACAACTCGGGGTTTCAAACCCTCAGAACATCATTTACAATCACTACTCACCTTGAACCAGCTAAATCCCTAGCCCGCGACGCCTTTGCCCTTTGAATTGGCCTCCACACGCGTCGAATCTATCCAAAATCAGAACTAATACGTTACAATATGCTGAGGGAACAAAGCCCAAGCGAAACAATCAAAAAATACTAAGAAATTACGAAATTAGCAAAACCCGAGCCCCGGGCCCACTTCTCGAAACTCAGAAATTTTCACATCAACGGGTTCCTTATCTCCCAACGAGTTCAACCATACCAATATTATCGAATTCCGACATCGGATCGACCTCCAAACCTTTAAATCTAAACTTAAGGATTTTTCACAAGTCTTCCAACTTAAGTCACCAATTAAATACTAAATATAGCGACATACTGGGGTAATTTGACCAAAGTTGAGTTAAAAACACTTACCCCGATGTTTCCCTTGAAAGTCTCCCAAAAATTGCCTCGAAATCAGCTTCAATCCGAGATTTATAGCTCCAATTATGTTTAAGATGGCCGAAATCCCCTCCTTTAAGAATTTGTCCAAGAAAGTCTCCTTTGGATATAGTTTTGAGGTTGGTTTGCTGTGATTTAGGGTGTTTTGGAGGTGTTTCTCTTAGATGGTAACGATAGTGGTTTTTGCATGGCCAATTGGTACTGGTTTCTATTTATAAAGGGTCAAAAATTGGGACAAAAACGCCCCAGTCGGGTTTAAAGTGCGACTGCATATCCAACATGCGGTCCGCATCTTCGCTATGGCCATCGCAAATTGTAACCCTAGCCATCACTGCAGTTCAGTGTGAAGCATGGTTTGCGGTCCGCATGTCAAAAATGCGATCGCATTTTTGACGTTGATTTTTGCCCAGAAATCTGTCTCGGTTTGCGATTTCAGTGTGGTGGATATGCGATCCGCATTGTGGAAATGCGACCGCATTTTTGACCGTATTCTTGGCGTCGATCTTTGCCCAGAAAACTGTCTGGGTCTACGATCTGGATGTGTAGTTCGCGGCCGCATATAGGGTTTGCGATAGCATAGCCCGCTTTGCGATACCTCTTTGTTCTTTTACAAAATTACAACTTTTCTGGTTTTTCTACAACTTTTCCAAGGATGAAATAGTCCGTTTAATTACTCTAAACTCACCCGAGGCCACTGGGACTTCAACCAATCATGCCAACATATCCCATAGCATTATTTAAACTCGTTTCAACCTTCGGAACGCTCAAAACAACCTCTTAACACCAAATTCACATCGTATTCAAACCTAAGAATTTCGGAGTCTTCTAAATTACTAATTTGATTAAAACCCAATCAAACCATATCCGAATGACATGAAATTTTGCACACACATACCAAACGACATAACGAAGCACAACAAGACAGAAATGGAGAAAACGGAGCAGTAGCTCATGAGATGACTGGCCGGGTCATCACATGTGGGTTGTTAGTTTGTGGAGATTTCACTGATTTTGCATTATTTGTATCAGTGTGTGGTTCATGTTGGGGGCTAAAGGATTGAGTATATTGTTGATCCACATTTGGTTTGTGTAATTGTTCATAGATAAATGCATTCCCTTCGAGATAAGTTGGGCTAGATAACGTATTTTTGGATTATTATCACCATTTCTTGCCCATTGATTTGGATGTTGAAGGTGATGGCATGGCCCAAAAGACCCGCTTCTAGCCACGATGTTGGTTGGTAATTCTGTGGTGGAGGAGGAGATGTGAAGAAGAGTGGTTGATTTGGTAGGTGAGGTAGGAGTGGTGGTAGGTTATTCATGGTTTGTTCCTCTGTTGATGAAGGATATGTACTAATCTAAATCTCCTTCTTGCAGTGAACGATAGATTTGGCATTTTTGCTAACGATGGAGTCTATATTTTGATTTTTGAAAGGAGGTAATGACGGGGATGTAGAGTTATTGTTTCCTTAGTAGGATCAATTTGCAAGGAAGATGAGTGGAGTAACGTATGGGATTTAAGAGAATCGTTGTAGATTTGTCTTTTGCCACATGTTGTATTGTTTCTTTCATTTGGCAATCCGCTTGTGCATGCAAGGCCAAGTGTTTTTTAGACTCATTATAGTTAGGATCGTTACTAGTATTGTTGAATAGTGTATTGGATAATTTTGTAGGCCGAATTAATTTTTTAATATTAGAAGAATTGGTAATAATATTTTGTTTTAATAATTTGTATTCCAATGATTGAGCTCCAATTTCCTATGCTTCTCTAGTTGGCTCCACGTGTAAAGACATATCCTTTGGAATGTTCATCATTGTTTGCATACATTAGTTGTCCTCTAGATCATCTGTAATTAGAATATTGGTTTCATTACAAACTCTGCGTAAATCCATAAGATGGGCAAATTTGTTAGACGTATCTAGGGTCTGTTTGGAAGAATTAACATGTTCGGAATGAGCATGTTTGATATTCTTGTCAAAGTTAGAAATATTAGCCGGCTCCTTCTCAATATATCTAAGTTTTTGGGTGTTACAATATTTACCTGTGTCAGCAACCAATATTTTTGTATTTATACCTATTGTTGTTGAATTGGTTGGTGATTTTGAATGTGTACTGAGTACTTTCTTTTTTGTAAAGGATATTGTCTCCCAATCCCCTTTACCTATGTCTCGTGCGCTGGAGGTTTGATATTTTTTGCGAGTTGAACCTAGCAACTTGCAACTTTGAGTATTGGCAATTGATGAGATTGTGACCTAATCTTCCACAGTTTTTGCACAAAAAATTTTCTCCTTCATATAGTATTTCTTATTTATAGGATCCAATAAAAATGAATGGTTTGACAGGTAAATCCATCGGAACTTCAACACATAACCTTGCATATCGACCTCTTAGTGTTGATGACATGCAGGCGTCAATCCGCAGTAGTTTGCCTATTTTATTCTTAATTTTTTATATTATAACACCATCATAAACTCTTTTGGGAGTTGAGGTAATCGTACTCATACCGTTGAATACAATTGTTTTGCTTCACTTGCCACAAATTGAGGTTCCCATTTTTGGACTGATAGAAAGAATCCATTAATGAACCATGGACCGTTACTCAAGGCTCGAACAATATTTTTTTCCTTGTTAAGTTTTACTATAAAATAATCTGCTCCAAGATCCATGAGTGTGAAATTTTCAGTAGGCTTCCATAGCTCTTGTATTTTTCTTTTTAGGTAGTAATGAAGGATACGTTTACCCATGAGTTTAATGATGAGTGAATATTCCCGAGGCTGATAGATGCGTTGAAGATCTTCCACTGATAGGTTGATTTGTAATTTTTCACTGATTGCTTCCATATCTTACGTACGTGGGTGAGCCTATTCTAAGTCATCCATTGGGAAGTCGTATGGCATGGGTTGAGAGTGGGGTTCCCCTTGCTGCATGGATATGTGAATTTCATCTGAATTCACTAGTAGCATAGCTTTGAAGGAAACTGTATGCTTTTGAGGAGATGGAGAGGTTGTATTAGGTTGCGAATGAGTCCCTACACTATCCTTATTATTATAGTCTCCGTGATTATGAATGATGTCTGGTGGTTTTGGAGGAATCTAAAAAATTTGATTGGTGGAGTGTGTGAGGGTAGTCATAATTTTTGGTAGCATAAATTTTTAGAAGATGAAAATGAAGAGGACTTAGAGAGAAGATAGACCTTCTCTCTCAAGACACTTTGTTTTTTCAACTGACTGAATTGTTGAATAAATCTTGACACGTAAACTCAGACTTCTAATTGGATAGTATTAGTCAACTAACTTTATTTTTTCTTAATATTTTATTTTTATGCTTTATTTTTATTCTCTTTCCTTTTCTTCTCTTCTATTTCTTCATTTCTTACAATTACAAACGAAAGGACCCAACTTTATGAACCAACAACAAAAAATGACCTCTATCCTTTCTTCGAAAGAACTATTTTTTGTTTTGAATCAGCTTGAGCCACCCTTTTAGAGGGTTTTCGCAAGTAAGAAGAAGTTGAAGTTAGCAGTAAACGCTTAGCATGCTATTAATATGGTAAAAGCTAAAAAGTTCTATTGCCAATGCAGCAACTATGTCCAACGACAAAGAAGAAGAGAGGAACGGGAAGAGGAAAAAAGAAAAAGAAGTTAATATTTTGATGTAAATGATAGAAAATACGCATATAAACGCAGCGGAAGCAAGCACCCGAGATCATGTTCTCACATGTAAACTAGACAAACATAATCAAATACGAGATTGTAACACTAGCCTTTTGAAGCTGTTGCACAAGTCTTCAATAGCGTCTGTGCTCTCCAAGTCTACAATCTTCTGTTGTGTATCCTGAAGTTCTATGAACTTAATACTTGAGTGGCAAGTATTTCGGCTAAAGAAGAATAATCCTTAGGGTTTAATTGCTTTCTTTATATACCCATATTTTTTAGGGTAAACCTAGCCAAAAACGTGTAGGAGTCTCCTAACCCACCAAGGATGTGTAACAGTCTCCTAACCCACCAAGGATACTATTTTTCCTTTTAATTTCCTTGTTCTAGAATATTCAGGCACAACAGAGACCATCGATTTAATAACGAGGCTTCCTATTGTGGTATTAATTCGGAATATGAATGAATTAATCCTACCACAATAAATTACAATTTATTCCACTAGAAAACTGTAATTGCACTCCTCTGTTTAATTTCGAAATCATCCATTAAAAACTTATTTAACTCCCCGTGTTAAGATTACAGACACCAGTCAAATAAATTAAATTACTGACAATTTAATTCATCGACTAATTTAATCCTTTATATTTCCGCTTAACTTATTTCATGTGACGGATACAAAATCCACCTACATAGTTTTCACATGAAAACTTAAGCATCCATAAAGGGGTATCATCAATCTCAAGGTCAAGACACGGATTCTATCAACTAATTGTTATTTCACAAATGCACTTTGCCATTATCCAATTTACCAGGAATACATTAACTCGCAGTTGAGTCGTACCTTTTAATAAATCAAAATAATGAACGAAGCACATTGATCATAAAAATCATATCAAGATAAAGAGTATAAGAACATTCAATGAGCTAGAGAGGTAGTTTTATATATTCAGCACAAAAACACTTATCTCTACTTGGTCTGTCCAATACACAAAAATGTACTAGCATAAGAAGTTGGAACTGAACCATTCCCATAATCAAGATAGATTATAATTTAATCTTATGCTACAATCATCAAGATACTTTACCCAGTTTCATCTTTGATTGTGAACATTAACTTTATAACTTATAAGAACCGACAATTTAATCTTTCGCGCATGAGCTAAAGCTCCATACACTAAATCGTCTACTATATAAGTAAAGGGCACACATATGAACAAATGATCTATTTAAATTAAGACTTCATTGAATTGAATAAATGAATAAATAATTATTCCAAAAAAATAAATATATAATACTATAATCAAACCGCATGGTTAATAGTATATCCTAACAATCTCCCACTTAGACTCATAATCATACATCTACAACTCTAATACCCATTTCTTCTACATACTTGTCAAAAGTCTTCTGCGGCAAGCTTTTGGTAAATGGGTTTGCCAAATTGTCCGCTGATGCAATCTTCAAAACTTTTACCCCTCCCCTCTGAACAATGTCACGAATTAAATGATATTTACGCTCAATATGTTTACTCCTTTATGGCTTCGTGGTTCCTTCGAGTTTGCAACCGCACCACTATTATCACAATAAAGTATAATTGGTGCTTGTACTGAAGGGATAACACCAAGCTCTTTCAGGAAGTTTCCGAGCCAAATAGCCTCCTTGGCAGCCTCAGAGGCAGCCACATAATCGGCTTCCATGGTGGAATCAGCAACACATAATTGCTTAATTCTCCTCCAAGTTATGGCTCCTCCTCCTAAGGTAAACACATGTCCTGAGGTAGATTTTTTAGAATCTCTATCTGATTGGAAATCTGAGTCTGCATACCTAATGGGTACAAGATCGCTTGAGTGAAAACCAACATATAATCCCTAGTCCTTTTCAGGTACTTGATTATATGCTTAACGGCAATCCAGTGTTCTTTCCCAGGATTAGACTGAAATCTGCTAACTATGCCAACAGCAAAGCAGATGTCAGGTCTAGTACATAGCATTGCATACATAAGACTCCCTACAGCAGAAGTATAAGGGACTGCCTTCATCTTCTCTATCTCATCAGCCATATTGAGAGACTGATCCTTGGACAGAGAGATTCCATGCCTAAAAGGAAGGAATCCTTTTTTGGAATCTTGCATGCTAAATCTGGCGAGGATAGTATCAATAAAGTGCTTGAGACAAGCCTAATATTCTTTGCTTGCTATCTTGCGTGAGCTTGATCCCAAGGATATGAGCTGCTTCTCCCAAGTCCTTCATATCAAAATGTGAGGACAACCACTCCTTGACTGAATTCAACATGCCCACATTATTTCCTATGAGCAAGATATCGTCTACATACAGTACCAAAAACGCTACTTTTTCTCCATCCCATTTTTTATAGACACAAGACTCGTTTTCACATTGATCAAAACCGAAAGTCTTAATAGACTTGTCAAAACAAGTGTTCCATACCCTAGATGCCTGTTTCAATCCATAAATGGATTTGTTCAACTTACACAGCATGTGCTCATCACCGCTTTTCTTGAAAACCGTCTGGTTGTGCCATATAAATGCACTCATCAAGACTTCCATTAAGGAAAGCCGTGTTGACATCCATTTGCCAGATCTCATAATCATAATGAGTAGCAATAGATAAGAGGATTCTTATTGATTTAAGCATGGCTACCGGTGAAAAAGTTTCCTCATAATCGATCCCTTCTTTCTGAGTAAACCCTTTTCGCAACAAGCCTTGCTTTAAAGTATTGCACTTTTCCATCCACTCCTCTCTTTTTCTTATAGATCCATCTACAGCCAATAGGTTTGACTCCCGCAGGTGGTTCCACAAGATCCCAGACTTTATTGGAGTACATAGACTCCATTTCAGATTTCATAGCAAAAATCCATTTTTCAGCATCTATATCCTGTAGTGCTTCGTCGTAATTTAGAGGTTCTGTATTAGTCTCTTCAGGGATCCTATCGTAAGATTCTCCCAAGAGTACATACCGAGAAGGTTTTCTAATAATTCTCCCACTACGACGAGACACTACAGGTGCATTTTCGTCCACGACATCATCATGAAGAACTGGGTGCTCAATGTTAGTCTCCTCACCTTGTGGTGCCAGGATTTCATGAGCTTTTTCTTCAATTGCAGGTTGCACAATTGCAGGTTGCTCAACATTACTCTCACTGCTTTGGGGCAGCGAGATGTCGGGCAATGCCTCTTGTGCGTCCTCTTGCCTATTGACATTCCTCCCACTACGAGAACGCAGTGGTAAATCAATACTGGCTGCCGAGATGTGTTTTGGAGATGGATCTTTTGTTATTTCTTTGCTCAATTCCTGTAAAACAAGTTTGCTTCTAGGAACATGGTTTATTAAATAATCCTCTTCCAGAAATTTGGCATTTGTTGTAACAATCACCTTCTTTTCTTTTGGACAATAAATAAACCTCCCTTTGTTCCTTTTGGATATCCAATAAAAACGCACACCTCTGTCCTCGATTCCAATTTATCTATTTTTCCTTTTAACACATGTGCTGGACAACCCCAAACTCGAATATGCCGCAGACTAGGTTTGTGCCCAGTCCACAATTCTGTTGGAGTTAAAGGTACTAACTTGGAAGGAACCAAATTCAGAATGTAATTAGCTGTTTCTAAAGCATATCCCCAAAAGGATGAGGGCAGATCAGAATAACTCAACATTGATCTGACCATTTCCATAAGGGTTCTATTTCTTCTTTCTGCTACACCATTTTGTTGTGGTGTTCCTGGAGCAGATAATTGAGACGTTATTCCACAATCTGATAAGTATCTAATGAATTCTGCAGATAGGTATTCACCACCGCGATCAGATCGCAATGATTTGATATGTTTATCATGTCGTTTCTCCGTTTCTATCTTAAATTCTTTGAATTTCTCAAAGCACTCAGACTTACGGCGCAACAAATAAATATATCCGTATTTGGAGTAGTCATCTGTGAAAGTCACAAAATACTCAAAACCACCTCTTGCTTGTATATTCATAGGTCCACACAAATCGGAATGGATTAATTCTAAACTTATCACTGGCTCTATTTCCTTTTGAAGGGAAGGGTCTCTTGGTCATTTTTCCTTGTAAACAGGATTCACATGTTGGTAGTGCCTCCACTTTCAATGAACTCAGGGGTCCATCAGAAACCAACCTTGAGATCCTATTTAGATTTATATGACCTAGACATAAATGGCATAAATAAGTTTGACTCAATTCAGAAATATGCTTCCTTTTACGTGGCAGGTCAACGTTATTTAGCTCTTTCTATTGTAGCATATCAGGAGAAATATCAAGTATAAACAGATCATGTACTCTGGCAGCAGTGTAGATAAAAAGTCTATTGTACTTAATAATAGCAGAGTTATTAATAAAAAAGACATTATAACCAGCATCCATTAATCTTGAAACTGAAAGCAAATTCCTTCTAATGGAAGGTATAGATAAAACGTCTTTTAAATTCAAAACTCTATCACTACTAAACTCAACTCTAATATATCCTAATGCTAAAGCTGGTGCTGGTTCGCCATTGGCTTGAAAAACGCAAACTTCATTCTCACTTAGCCGTCTTGTTTCCTGAAACCCCTGCAAAGAAGTGCAGATATGATTAGTAGCTCCCGAATCTACACACCATGACATGGTAGAAACAGCCGCTAAACAAGTTTCAACGACATTTAAATATGAATTACCTTGCTTATTCATCTTGGCCAGATAGGTGGGACATTGTTTCTTGTGGTGCCCAGGCTGCTTGCAGTTAAAACACTTGCCCTTAGGCTTGCTTACACCACCAGCAGCACCTCCGGGTGCCACAACCTTGTGAGCCTTTTTCTTTTTCTGTCCGCCTTTCGTCTTAGAAACTGAACCTTTCTCAAAAGTCATTGCCACAGCAGGGGCTTGTTGCTTGATAATGGACTCTGCCGCCTGCAGCTCATTCAACAATTTCGCCAGTGACAAATCCATTTTGTTCATATTGTAGTTCAAGCGAAATTGCTGAAAACTGTCAGGCAGAGTCTGCAGGACCATCTCAACTTGAGATTCCTTATCAATTACTGCTCCAAGTACCTCGAGTTCGTTCAGAAGACTCATCATGTCAAGTACATGCTTCCTAACCGAAGATCCTTCAGCCATCTTAGTGTTCAAAAGGGCTTTCATGGCTATCTGCTTAGCCGCACGATTTTGCTCTCCGAACATCTCTTTGAGATTTTCAAGCATATCGTACGCAGACCCCATTGACTGATGCTGATGTTGCAAAACATTCGCCATGGAGGCAAGAATGTAACATCGCACCATCTCATCAGCCTTAACCCATTTATCATAGGCCTTAATCTGGTCTTCCGAAGCATCCTCTCCAGGTTTTTCCGGGCACTCATCAATCAGCACAAATTTGTAACCTTCAGCAGTTAGGACAATATCCAAGTTTCGTTTCCGGTCAACATAATTCGGACCCTCTAACTTGTTTTGGTTCAGAATAACGGTAAGTGGGTTGAAAGAAGACATGATTAATTTGGGAGATATAAACATAAAATAGATCAGTAGATATGCTAAAAGAATAATAAAATTCAAACGACACATCACTCATAAAACCATGCTTACCGAACAGTTAGATTCGATAGGGAAACTTAACTATTCATACAAAATATATGAGTTATGCCAGATATATTACCCCATAAAAACCAGAACCAACTCAGATGGAGAGTAAACTGATAATTTATATTAGGTAGATATCACATTAAATTATCCCTAGTTCCATTGAACCAACGTATCAGATGGAGAGTCAAGACAAGTTATCAATTAACTAGGGATTACAACACAGTAATTAACCACAATGAATCTATCCGATGGGGAGGAAGACCGATGTCAACACATAAACTCATTATATTACTGCTACATACAATGGAGACCATAGAGAATGAACCCTAACACCATTATTTGTTAAAATAAAAAATTTTATTAATTTTTTTTTTAAAAACAGAAAAACGCCCAAAAACCCATCTAAACGACCCCGAATGGCCAAAAAAAGCCCTTGATCACAGCAAAGCAGTGTGTATTGTTCAGTAGACCGTTTCTGATGAACCTACCAAATTTCAGGTCAACCGGAGTTCGTAAAAAAATTCATAACTCCAAAACTATGACCATTCGGTAAAATCAGATTTGTCGTTCTAGGGTTTCAAAATAAAATCAGATACGATCATATCACATATTATTTATACTGATTTTAATAATATCCATGATTCCAGAATTCATAAGTTGCATAATCAATTTCGTTTTTCATAAAACATCATTGTTTCTAACATGACAAACATGCATTCAAAAACAACACCAATTCTAGGGTTTCTGTTTCATGAAGTATTACATTATCTAGTTAGATGTAAGACGGCTCTTGATGCCAATTGATAGAAAATACGCATATAAATGCAGCGGAAGCAAGCACCCAAGATCATATTCTCACATGTAAACTAGACAAACATAATCAAATACGAGATTGTAACACTAACCTTTTGAAGCTGTTGCACAAGTCTTCAATAGCGTCTGTGCTCTCCAGGTCTACGATCTTCTGCTGTGTATCCTGAAGTTCTATGAACGTAATACTTGAGTGGCAAGTATTTCGGCTAAAGAAGAATAATCCTTAGGGTTTAATTGCTTTCTTTATATACCCACGTTTTTTAGGGTAAACCTAGCCAAAAACGTGTAGGAGTCTACTAACCCACCAAGGATGTGTAGCAGTCTCCTAACCCACCAAGGATACTATTTTTCCTTTTAATTTCCTTGTTATAGAATATTCAGGCACAGCAGAGACCACAGATTTAATAACGAGGCTTCCTATTGTGGTATTAATTCGGAATATGAATGAATTAATCCTACCACAATAAATTATAATTTATTCCACTAGAAAACTGTAATTGCACTCCTCTGTTTAATTTCGAAATCATTCATTAAAAACTTATTTAACTCCCCGTGTTAAGATTACAGACACCAGTCAAATAAATTAAATTACTGACAATTTAATTCATCGACTAATTTAACCCTTTATACTTCCGCTTAACTTATTTCATGTGACGGATACAAAATCCACCTGCATGGTTTTCACATGAAAACTTATAAGCATCCATAAAGGGGTATCATCAATCTCAAGGTCAAGACACGGATTCTATCAACTAATTGTTATTTCACAAATGCACTTTGCCATTATCCAATTTACCAGGAATACATTAACTCGCAGTTGAGTCGTACCTTTTAATAAATCAAAATAACGAACAAAGCACATTGATCATAGCAATCATATCAAGATTAAGAGTATAAGAACATTCAATGAGCTAGAGAGGTAGTTTTATATATTCAGCACAAAAACACTTATCTCTACTTAGTCCGTCCAATACACAAAAATGTACTAGCATAAGAAGTTGTAACTGAACCATTCCCATAATCATGATAGATTATAATTTAATCTTATGCTACAATCATCAAGATACTTTGCCCAGTTTCATCTTTGATTGTGAACATTAACTTTATAACTTATAAGAACCGACAATTTAATCTTCTGCGCATGAGCTAAAGCTCCATACACTAAATCGTTTACTATATAAGTAAAGGGCACACATATGAACAAATGATCTATTTAAATTAAGACTTCATTGAATTGAATAAATAAATAAATAATTATTTCAAAAAAAAAATATAATACTATAATCAAACCGCATGGTTAATAGTATATCCTAACAGTAAAAAGTTTCGCTAATTTTCAGAGAGAATGGAAGTAAGGCAAATATAATTTTCCTAAAATTGATTAATAGATATGGTTTGGTTAGCGTGTGAAATGATGCCTACTATAAATGCGATAAATTTGAACATGATTAAAGGGGGTAAAAAGATGCCCAAAATATTAGAGTGTGCTGATCGTTTAACATATGTTTGATATTTTTATATACTTCCTGCAAAAACTTGAACTTTAACGTCTACAATTCTATTCTAACTTGCTCCACAGTATTTTGGAGATTCTTCACGTCCATCCTTAGTTGTGCAATATTCCAACTTGGATTCTCCATCCCAACTCGAATGAAAGGCATTCCTTCAATTTGTGCGTTGCGCGTGTATCATTTTCCATGAGTATAAAATATTTAAAAAGTTACATAATTATTATATTAAAAATTATTTCACTTATAAAATAAAATTTAAAAAGTATAAGTTTTTTAAGATAATAATTTTTAATCCTAGTTAACTAACTCAATAAAGAAATAAAATGTACCCCATATAACTTTTCTTCTTTTCTTCATCTGCATCTTTGCACCAGAAAATAAAAGGTTATGAGTAATTTCTTTTAACAGATAAGTCTCCCTAATCTAATTAGAGCATGTTTAGATTAGTTGATTGTACATAGTTGATAGGCACAAAGTGCTGAAAAGTATTTTTAAGTGTTAAAACTGATTTTTAAATAAGCATTTATGTGTTTGGATAGATGTGCTGAAATTGATGATTAGCAGTTGACATGTTTGGTAGAAAAGTGCTGATAAATTGTTCATTTGTTAAATGAATAAAATGTCCTTAATAACTTTACAAAAGATTATAAATTAAAAAATTTCTTTGTAAAGAAAAGGATGAACAACGAATATAGAATGAAAAGAAAGTTAAAAAATTTATTTTGGCAAAAATATTTGTGAATTAAAAAATATTATTAAGAATAAACTAGTAAAAACCTTGATCAAACTAAAAGTGCTTATAAGCTGAAAAATCATAAGTTGGGAATTACTAAATTATGACTTATGGCTTATTTTAATTTACTAGATTACAGTTGCCCGTGTTACTACGGACCCAACGCAGGGACCGGCTTCGACTGTGATAGCAAAACTAAATTTCACATAAAATTGATTATAGCAGAAAAATAATTATAATAGTTGCAATACAGGAAATCAATTGTTGAATGTAAAATTGTATGCATACATATAATACGTAACATTTGGCTGTATACAGTACATAAAAATATTCTTTGGCGTAACAGTTTACTTTATTTCTTGAAATTACAATTTCAAATTCAAAAAAGCTAAGTGCCATTAAAAAGAACTAATTCAAAAGCAAAAAAGCTACAATGCTTAAAAGAAATGTCATGAAACGTTAATGGAACTCATCATTCCATAAGTATACAGAACCAGATTGCTTTTGATCGCCGATTTTTTTAATTATTAACCTCACATTAAAGACACCACTCGATCTCCTGTCATTTCTATTGTTGCTACCATTCTGGCCATCAAAACAATTTTTTGCCTTCCTTTCGCACTCTGCAAAGCCACATAGTTAACTCTATTATCATTGAGATGTAGAAAGTTTCTATCATCATTGGATAAGATGATAAGAAACTTTTATTTAGTAGCTACCATATTGGCTAAGATAAATTCTAAATGCCTCCAAGCAGCATCACCAACATAGTGCTGATATGTGTATATGGCTCGAGGGACTTGCACTACTTGTCCTTCTGGATAAGCTAGTTATCCATCCATATATTCTACATTGCTGGCACAATCTAGCAAAGGACCAAATTCACATAATCTAGCTAACTCTCATTGTTTTTTCAATCTCAATCATATTTCGTAAAAACTTTTTACAAGAGAGATAGATTCATCAGCTTAGTGATATATGAAGCAACTTTGAAGTAGATACTCATTCTCATCTTTCATATTCGAGTTCTTTATTCCGGATTTCTTTATGCCTTCCTATATGCCTTTCTGAAACCCGTCTAAGAAATGTGCGCAATCATATAGCATCATCAGCATTTAGAAGGCCCAATTATAAACTTCACCATAATTTTCCAACACACATGGATCACTACCATTTCCTCTTATACAACATTATATTTAATATCCTTAATGAAACTAAGAAATATATTCACAACAAAAGTTTCAATAACACATATAGAAGTAGTATTTCAGTAACCAAAATGTAAATTCAATAGAATTTTTCTTGAAGACAACTTGCAAATCACTTCATGTGCTAGATGCATCATTTTTCTGAAAACTTAATACTATATCTTACTTTAAAATTCAAAAACTTAAGAACAAACTTGTTTATATAACATGAATTAATTCTCTAGCCAATTGTAATGTATGTTTCCAAGACTAATCGACCTTCTTCCTTTCTACTGTAATACCCAATTAACATCCCAAAATGTCACCTGACAAAAAAAAAATAGTTTTAATCTTTCTGTAAGAGATAATGCATATAGGTCATAGAGATGCATAAGAAACAGAAGAATTTTTAATAAAATGAGATGTTATCAAATAGAAAGCAAAACATTCAAGCACAAAAGTGTACTTTAGCAGGCATAGATGCAAAGAGAGATTGAGAACTAACTTACATTTTAATGCAACCATCTGAGCTGCATGTATCCATACAATCAATGGTTTTAGTTAGAGGAGATAAAATCAATACCTCTAGGATGCACCATTTAAATATTTCTTTGACGACACCTAGTGAAAGATTCTGTGTCTGTTAGAATATATACACTTGACAACTCCATTGATATATTGCAACTATTTCAAGTCTCTTAAATTGCTACATACTTATCTCATAAGCTCGTCCAATCACTTAAAAGAAAAAGAAATAAATTTTAATTAAATGACCATTTTTCTCAACAAAATAGAACAAAAAAAAGCCTTTTAACTACTCCAAGCCTTCCGGTAGTATGGTGTCTAAGATTCAATTCCATCAAAAAGGACTTTTTTATCTTGCATATACCATCTAAAGCTTAAAAGAAACGACAATCAACTTCTGACATAGTAAATAGAATTTTAGGAATTTAAGAACTCTCTTTTATTGGAGTACGTCTCCTAAATTAGATGAATAACTAAGAAAGAGTGTATGATAATCCTTGATCTCTTGCACAAAATAAAGAAGATGATCTTTGAAAGAAACAAATGATGTTGTATCTTGAAAACAATAAAGTGGTAATTTTTTTTGAGCTTCAAGAATCTTAATGTGCAGCCAATTTAGTTTATGTAAATTCACATCTCTTAGGCCTTTTAATTAGTCAACTAAGTTTTTTTTCAAAGGTCTCATCGTTGTTATGATTCATATTCAACATATCTGTAACTTTTCAACTCCCTAAATATGTTTCTAAAGATTGAGACTTGAATTACATGATTAATTTTTATAGCCAAAATCAAGAATCCAAAGTTAAATCTTTATTAGGGAATTCTTTAACAGTTGTAGAAGCATAAATATCCAAAGCATATAATACACATGAATAAGAAACAAAAAGTAAAAAAATGAGGAGTTGTACCATGATTTCAAGTAGTAGAAGAGGATTATGCTCAAAAGCCTGAAAATCCATTTTAGTCTCTCTTGACATTAAGATGTATAGACAAAATATCTAGTATCTTGAAAAATGAAAAAATCAAGACTTTTCAAGTTGATGACAGATTTAACAAATTACCAACTTGAGAATTCGTAATAATTTCCCAAAGTAGAGCAAAAAGTGGGAAAAGAATTGGAAAGTGCAAAGAGAATTGAAAAAAAAAAGGACAAAAATTGAAACAAAATCAAAATCGTAAATTGTAACACCCAACCGAGAAGACGTAAATAACTGAAAGAGTAGTCTATGAAATGAATAAAGTGAAGGCCAAAGAACATTGAAGACAGAGTTAGGGCAGAACCATAGCAACAACAAGCATGGATTTTAGCTATGAGCCTATGATATTGGAAAATTTGAAAAGAGTTGGAAGAAGATTTGAAAAAAAATTAAAAAAAAGCATACCTAAAATAGCGAGAGCTAGCTGAGAAGATGAAGAGAAATGAAAGAGTAGTAGGAAATGAGAAGAGTAGCCTTGCGTCTGAATTTTAGAATGAGAAAGACAAAAGAAGGACAAAAAGCACAATTTTAATAGAGACGTCTAAATTACTATTCTACCCTTGGTCACCTCCACTTCGCTCTTCTATATAATAGATAAAAACACTTCAGGTGTTTACCAAACGTGTAAATAAGCTAAAAATTACTTATAAACAAATTTGACCAGCTTATAAGCTTACCAAACACCCTCTTAATCTACACCAAATAGGATATATTCTGGTGTTGGATCCATTGCGAAAATATCTTTAAGCATAAGCTTCCCATTTTTCAAATTTATAGTCTTACTTTTATCTTTCTTCTTTTTGCACAAAACAAATATACACCTTATTTTCAACTACAAAAAATATTAGCAAGTTGAAGTTTTTTAAGACCAAAAGTAAAACTGTTCCTTGACTTAGCAAAAGCAATGCAGTATTACTTACAGGATGCACTTGGAACAGAATAAACGAATGAACAAAATCCTGGACCTCACTTTTTAAATTGCTCGAATAATCCTAAAAAACTCAAGAGCTTATGAACTTAATAAATTATATTTTCCTCATGATAATAAATTTATAATTAATTCCAAAGAATCACTAATATATAACAGAAATCAAGTTATGATAGAAGAACAAGATCTTGAAATTCAGTGTGTTATTTTAACTGAATAGCTTACCATATAACTCAATATCCATTCATGTTTACGTCTAACTTTGTGTGAGAGAGAGATATTTACTTGATTAAGATTAATATTCGTCAAGAAAAATGATTTTATTCGGATGAAATTATATTGTGATTTGTGAATTGAAAATAAAACTCTTTAATAGAGCCATCTGCAATAGAAATTTATTACATCGCAAATCGACCATTAATCACATCGCAAATTAAAGATCAATGAAAACCTTTTGGGGGAAAAGTATCTCTAAAAAGGACTCAAACTGTAAACATCTCTAAGGCTATTTGTTTAATAAATAAAGTAGGAATTTATGTATACTGGTTTAAATATCAAAAGCGTCTAAAATTATAAAAACAAGCTGATGGATTAATGATCATCATCGACTCAAGTAATTAAAGCCTCTTCAACTGAAATTCAGATATACTCATGCGCAAATGTGCCCCAAACACACACACACACACACACACACACACACATATATATATATATATATATATATATATATATATATATATATATATATATATATATATATATATATATATATATATATCAGTAGAAATACAACTTTCGAAAAAATTGCTATCTTATCTTAACATAAATCACAACCTGAGTCGACAAAAAAAAGGATCTGATATAGCTTGATATTAGACTTATAGTGATAATTGAACTAAGAAGGGAAGGAAGATGTGCAAATTAGAACGCGAAGAATATAAAGAGAAATCTACGGTTTAGGGAAGAGGGCGAGTCATATATGATTGAGTAAGCTTTTTTTATAGAACTTTAATTCCCCAACAGAATTAGTATTCAAACCAAAAACTATTCTCTTCGAAATAGTTTTGAACTGTGCTTGAACTCAAAACAGCAAAATCATTGGCCACACAACTATTTGAATTAGCAAACGACTAAGAAAAAACGTTTGGAGAGCACGAGGGAGGCGATTAGAGAGAGAAAATACGACTGGAGAGAGAAAGCTCTCATGAGCAGCGATGGCGATGCCGACCGGTAATACACCGGCTGCTGACTCTTCCCCCTCCACCTCCCAACCTCCCGCTGCATCTTCCACCTACCCAAAACCCCTCGACTACAGCCAACTTCTCAAACCATCAACCCTAAACTCTAACTCAACTGTAAACCCTAGATAGACAGTGGCAATCGAAACCAATTCCGTTCAAGAGAGCTACTTTCCTACAAGGACAACCTTTTGTCAAATTTACAGAAACAGAGGTTGAATGAATGAATCAAATTGAAGGCCTTCAATATGCATTCATTGGTAAGTTTTCATATGGTTTTCCTGACATCCAAGAACTCCGTCGATTAATTCCGACGCAGTGCGGGTTTAAGGGCGAATGCAACATTGGATTACTAAGAGATAGGCATGTGCTAATTCGTCTGACATTGTGGCAAGATTTTCTTAATTTCACTTCTAAAGCAGTGTATTACTTGAAAGCAAGAGATGGATACGAATACCAGATAAGAACATTAATCTATGATTCTAAGTTCAAGGAAGGAGAAGAAACCTCAAAAGCGACGGCTTGAATTTTATTTCCTAGCTTGCTGCCAACTTTTTTTGTGAAGGAATGTTTATTCTCACTTGCATCTGCTGTTGGAAAACCACTACACCTAGACATGGCAACTATAAACAAGACGAGACCTAGCTGTGCTAGAGTAAAAGTGCTGGTTGATCTTCTGGCGGAGCTACTAAAGAAAGTTAGAATGGACATTGAAAATGAGGCCACTGGTGCAGTGAGAACAGAGTGGATTAAAGTCCAATATGATTTTATTACCAAAAACTGTAAACAATGTAAGTTGTAGGGACATGACATGATAGAATGCTGGAAATTGCACCCAGAATTGATAAAGGAAAATGCTATTGAGAAACCAAGAACAAAAGACAAAGGAAAAGAAGCAGCACCTCTAATGTTCCTATCAAGTGGTAAAGTAGTTGACAACATTGGATTACAGTGGAAAGAGGTTAATCGAGCATAGAGCAAAGACAAACAGGTAGCAGATCAACCCAAAGAGAAACTGGAGGTAATACCAGCTAAATCAGAAACCCAAAAATTGCAGACAAATAATAAGTTTGCTGTTATGGAAATAGAACAAAGCAAAAACAATGAGCACAACCAGGAGTTTGCAATTGAAAAAACAGAAGAAGAGAAGAATGCACATGCCTCAATGGCAGCAAAGATAACTTCACCACCAGGAAGCAGCAAGTTCCAACAGTCTACAATGAAACAAATGGAAGGGAATGGAAGTAGAGACATAGTAGCAGCTGCAGCAGGCAATGAACCAATAATCCAATGTGTTAACAGACAATTTGGAAACAATGTCACAAACAAGCAACCATGTCAGGACACCCTTCCCCAATCAAGTAACTTTATGATAGCAGACAAAGATGAGGATGAGGCTCAAAGAATTCAACTTAGTGAAGGCAAACTATGGAGTGAACAAGCAGAGGAAGGATCATAGGAAGAACAAGTGCCAGCTGGTACAGGCAGTGATGAGGAGCCAACTGATGAAGAAGTGGATCATGACATACAAAGTGCAAATGGTATATCAAAACAGCAGGACACAATGGAAGACACTCACACAGTGGAAGTAATGCTGCCCAACACACTGACACCTCTTAAGCCTATGGCAATCGATATACAAAATACTGGAAAGTATGAAGACAGCAAGCAATCAGCAAATAGATTGATCAAGAATATAAAGCTCACTGAGATACAGAACAATTCAATTGTTAAAGCTAAGCAACATATCAAAAATGGAATAACTGACTGCTCTCATGAGGTTAACATTAACAAAGGCTAGCTGATCCTCAGTAACACAGAACTGAATCAAGCAGGCCTCAAATTACAAGTGATAGGCTTCAGAAGTGAAACTGAAGAGGGGGAGCAAACTGCTGAAATAGGAAATGATCTTGATGAGGAATCCATCACTCAAAACCTAATAAATGTGGCAAGACAAGCAGATCTTTCACCAAAATTGCTGGATGCAGTGAAATCAACTAAAAAAGGGAGGAGAAAACAGGGCAAGGACACTCAAAGTGTAGGGGCAGGAGTCCAAACAAGAAGGATCTATCCAAATCTGAATCCTAATCATGAATGGGATCATTTGGAATATAAGGTCAACCAATACAATGAAAGCCTTTGAAAGGCTTATCAATATGCAGACAGTACCACTTTCAATTCATTGGAATCATGGAACCTAAGCAAAAAGCCAGGAAATTAAAAAGATACAGAATGAGGATTGGACCGCCACAATATTTTCCCAATGTGTCAAACAAGATATGGGTTTTTGTGGATGAGGATCATGAAGACATAATATGTGAGCTGGAGCAGCAGTTAACCTTGAAACTAACAAAGGTGGATTCACAAACATCTTTCTTTGTCACCTTTGTATATGCAAAATGTAATGCCAGAAAGAATTGAATTGTGGGATAGCTTATAAAATCTTTCCAGAAACATGTCACTGCCTTGGCTGGTAGGAGGTGGCTTTAATGTCATATGGGATGAGGAAGAGAAATTTGGAGGACTTCCAGTAACACTGAAGGAGATTGAAGACTTCAGACACTGCATCAACACTTGCAACCTTTCTAAACTAAGCTTTAAAGGAAGCATATACATGGTGGAATGGGAGAGCAGAAGAAGATTGCATATTCAAAAGACTGGACAAATGCTTAGCCAACTGTTCACTTCAACAATGGCTGCCACAGCTGGAAGTCATTCACTTGCCAAAAATAGGTTCAGACCATTGCCCACTACTACTGACTTGCAACACAAATGCTACATCAACAAAGAAAGCCTTCAAATTTCTAAATTTCTGGATAAAGCACCACAATTTCAAAGCAGTGGTAAGAGAGCAGTGGAAAGCAGACTTCACTGGGGATCCTTTTATAATACTCAATCACAAGCTGAAGAAATTGAAAAAAGCATTATCAACATGGAGCAGAACAACATATGGAGACATCTTCCAAAAGATAGTAAGTCTAGAGGAAGTCGCCAAAGTACATGAAGCCCAATTTGAGCTCCATCCTACTGCTCAAAACAAAATAAGACTACAACAGGTGCAGGCTGAACTGATCAAGTACTTAACTTTAGAAGAAGAATACTGGAAGCAGAAATCAGGCATGACTTGGTTCAAAGATGGTTATAGAAATACAAAGTTCTTTCATGCACAAGTGATGGCAGAAGAAAGAGACTACAACTTAGAAAAATTGAGAAAAACATGGGCACATGGCTAGAAGACAATACTGAAATAGCAGATGAAGCAGTCAATTTTTTCAAAGCACAGTTTCATGAAGACACCCCCCTGCAGCATTTGAAATACTGAACCACATTCCTACACTGGTAGACAATGCAGACAACTGTCTACTAATGCATCAACCAACAAGGGAGGAAGTTAAAAATGCAGTTTTTGGTTTGAATGCAGCTAGTGCAAGAGGACCAGATGGCTTCACTGGATGTTTCTACTAGTCATGTTGGGATATAGTCGAGAATGATATAGTTGATATGGTAAAAGCAGTCTTTAATGGCCATACTCTTCCCAAGTATGTCACACAAACAAACCTAGTGTTGCTGCCCAAAAAGAAGGAAGAACAGACCTTCTCAGACTTGAGACCAATCAGCCTCAGTAACTTCATCAACAAGATATTCTCCAGAGTGGTTCATGACAAACTGGTGATCATTCTACCAAAGCTAATATTAGATGAACAGGTTGGTTTTGTTAAAGGCAGAAGCATAGTGGAAAATGTACTCTTAACTCAAGAGATTATAATAGATATTCGACTCAGAACCAAAGCAGGCCCAAATGTTGTAATTAAACTGGATATGACAAAAGCATATGACAGACTGTCATGGCTATTCCTGACCAAGATACTAAGGAAGATGGGATTTGAAGAAAGATTCATTGGCTTGGTACATGGGCTAGTGGCCAACAACTGGTA
This sequence comes from Nicotiana obtusifolia, assembly GCA_002018475.1. Taxonomy (NCBI): domain Eukaryota; kingdom Viridiplantae; phylum Streptophyta; class Magnoliopsida; order Solanales; family Solanaceae; genus Nicotiana; species Nicotiana obtusifolia. Next base: position 25,581 of record MCJB01042558.1, read on the forward strand.
CTCTGTCCTGATCAATGGAGAACCATATGGCTTCTTCAAATCCACAAGAGGAGTCAAACAAGGTGATCCTTTGTCACCTGCCCTGTTCATAATAGCAGCAGAAGCCATGTCCAGAGGACTCAATGCTCTACACTCTTAACTCTCGTTTCTGTGGATTTGGCTTACCTAAATGGAGTCCCAAGATTAATCACCTAACATATGCAGATGATACCATCATTTTCTCTTCATCAGATGCCACATCACTTCAGTTGATAATAGAAGTACTGACTGCATATGAAGATGCTTCTGGCCCGCTGATAAACAAGAATAAATCTGCAGTATACATGCATCACTCCACCTCAACACAGATGATCAACAAGGTACAAAGGATCACAGGAATCCTATAGCAAGATTTCCCTTTTATATATCTTGGATGTCCAATTTTTACATGAGAAGGAAGATAGACTACTACCAAGGTCTTATACAAAAAGTGATGAACATGCTTTAAGACTGGAAAGAAAAACTATTATCCACACGGGGCAGGGCAGTACTTATCACACATGTCTTACAGAGCATGCCAATTCATCTCCTCTCTGCAGTAAACCCTCCTGCCAATGTGATCAACAAACTTCACAAGGTAATTGCACAGTTCTTCTGGTGCAATTCTATTGGAAATTCAAGAAAGCACTGGGTATCATGGAATACTTTATGCTTTCCATGTGAGGAAGGGGATGTAGGTTTCAGATCTCGACATGACATGTCTACAGCATTGTTCTGTAAACTATGGTGGAACTTCAGAACAAAACCAAGTTTATGGAGTGCATTCATGAGCCAAAAGTATTGTAAAAAACTCAATCCAATAATTATTCCTTGGAGAGGTGGATCTCACATCTGGAAGAAAATGATTAAATGCAGAAGTATTATGGAGCACCAGATACTCTGGAAACCTAAAATGGGATCTTCATTATTCTGGTTCGAAAATTGGACAGGGTTGGGAGCCTTATACTTTGTTACCGCTCCTGATTTCATATGTGATGAGACTGTACAGAACATACAGGATGTGATAGAAGAGGATCATTGGAATGAAGAGAAGATCAAAGAGATCTTACCAAATGATCTTGTTGCACACATACTGAGCAACATTAAACCACCAAATGTGGCAGGTGTGCTTGATGAACCAGTATGGACGCTTGAAACCATAGGTGAATTCACTGTCAAGACAGCCTGGGAATACCTAAGGAAGAGGCAGCATCCTGCTAATGCCTATAGAAACATATGGGTGCAAGGATTGCTATTCAAAATTTCCTTTTTCATGTGGAAAGTCTGGAGAAACAGACTACCACTGGATAATTATTTCAAAAAACTGGGATATCACATGGCTTCTAAGTGCTGGTGTTGTACAGAGCCACAGGAAGAGACAAGACAACACCTTTTCTTCACATCATATGCTGCAAGTAAAGTGTGGAGATACTTTCTTGGCAATGCAGGAATTGATGTACAAGGCATTACCTTGCACCAAGCAGTGATCAAATGTTGGACTGCAGAGGTTGTCAATAGGCTGAAACCAATTATGCAAGCCCTACCTTTAGTCATCATATGAGAGCTATGGAAAAGAAAAAATAGCTACAAATATGGGGACACAGTCACAATCAACAGAGTCATCTACCAAATTACTTCTACTCTCCAAATGCTTATTAAAGTCAGAAAGCCAGGAATGCGAAACACCCCCCAGAAATGGCCAGATATAATCTGTATGATGGAACGATACACTCCCACCTTAAAGTACACTAAGGTGATCTGGGAATTCCCCAAATAAGGGAGGATCAAAGTCAATACAGATGGCACCTCCAGGGGCAACCCAGGCAAAAGCTCCATTGGCTTTGTACTGAGGAATGAGGAGGGAGATGTAATACATGCCTACAGTAAGGAGATCAAAGAAAGCACAAACACTGAAGCTGAGGCACAGGTAATGGTGGAAGCTTTGAGATTATGTATCCATAATGAACACTTTTCTAATTGACCTCCACACTGACTCTATGATGCTAATAAAGAGCATAAAGGGAGAATGGAGAGCACCTTGGTCCATCCAGGAAACTGTCGCAGAAATCAAGGCGTTGATGACAAGATGCAATGCAACAATCGCACACACATTCAGGAAAGGCAACAAATTGGCAGACCATATTGCAAACTATGCACTGGATTTTGGTCCTATTGATTGCCAGTGCTTTGGTGAACTAGACACACAAAGTAGAAGGTTGGTTAATTGTGATAAAAGTCAATGCCCTTATCTGAGAGTAAAGGTGGTAGGAAACAGAGGGAATTAAACCAACCAAGAAGAAAGGAGATGAGTGGAAAGATGAAATATTCTACAGAGAAGGCTGTAGGATCTCAACACAAGCACCATCTCCTACATTGAACTCAGCATCCCACTCATCACTATAAACTGCTTGAAATGGTCCATATCATTGGTTTAGTTGCAAGTGTGGTATTAGCACCTTTGGTGCTCAATCTCTTGCAACTACAGCAATCATCATGGACACCCCTAGCCATATTGCAATACTTGATACTAGACCTCACTCAGCAGCATAGCAGCAACATACTAAGCCAACATACATCACAGGACCTAGAAGCAACAACAAACCATCATCAGAAGCTGTAGTCACATAGGGCCAACAGAAAAGCAGTCAACCTAAAGGATGAAACAAGCGCAGATAGTAGCTCCCAAAGGAACTCCAAACCAAGCAGACTACCCAAAAGAAGACACAGGCCACACACATACATTCTACAGCAGCAGCCTCAACACATAGTCAATAGAAGTACTCAACACTTTGCTCATCCATCAGCAAAAATAACACTGTTCTCCAACTCAAATAGCCACCTTCAACTTGGCTTTTCTTTTCAAGGACAAAGCAAAATTGAAGATAGCTTGCACTCTTTTGCTACTCTTTTGAGATTTCTAGAAATTATTTTTAGGTACCACATGTACATACAAGGGATCACATTCCTAAATCACATAATAGAAGCAGGGGTACATGTACTTTTTTGTATAGCTGACCTAGATCAATCACACTCTATTTTTGTAAATGCGATTGTCTATCACTATAAAATAGACAATCGCCACATCACCATAGGTCTAATACCTTATCACATTTTAGGTATACTTAGTTATCACTTTAGGATAACTAAGTATACATTTACTCTTTTGTTGGAGGTAAGGTTTATGTCCCCCTCCTTTTTTGTAATTTGCTTCTATTAATAAAATCTTATATTTAAAAAAATAAATTTGAATTAGCAAGGATTCTATTCACATTCAATTACAAATCAAAGGGCGTATAAAATTATAAAATTCACATTCCATTATTTTATTAAATTCGATTGATGAAGTTTTTAAAAATAAATTCTAGTTATTTTGCATATTTCAAATAAGGAATGTATTTTTATATGCAGAGAATTTTGAATTGATTTTAAAGTATTAAATATTAGGACTTCAAATAAGAAAAAAATTAATAAGCAAAAAGTATAATTTAAAGTCCCTATATATTAGGAAATAATAAAATGACAATTTTGTCTAACTTAAAATATATTTTTAAAGGATAAAAATGGCAAACGACATTTCGCTAAGGGCCTTCGTGCTTTTAATATATATATATATATATATATATATATAAAGAGAGGGGGGGGGGTATAGATATAGAAATAGATAAAAATTTATATAATTTTAAGTTTTAATTATATTTTAGTATATTTTTATTTATTTCATGAATACACTTGAAACAAGTGAGTTGCATATGGGGAAAAATCTTTTATTTTTTTCTCTAAACACTAAAAATGAGCAATTATTACGAATATTATTCTATGTTAGGCATGCCCTAGCTAATATTGAGAATTTAAAACTTAATTATACTATTTCATTGATAAAGATAAAAATATAAGTACTAAACATAACTAAAATATAAGTAAGGGATACAACTTGTTTGGATGGTTGTTACCTATTGTATTGTATCATATTGTTACTTTAAATACAATGTTAGTTTTGATTGTTACTTACATTTTATTGTATCGTATTGTTAAATCCGTCGTTACATAATGACGAAAAGTACCACTTTATGAAACTATTTGGTGTGGTGGCGTCATTAACTTGCTTTTCTCTCATCTTACTCTTCCTTATTATTAAATAATTATATTCTTTTTATCTTGCTTTTTATACAATAATTTTACTCTGTATCCTATTTCTTTTGATAATATTACAAATTTATTTTTCATATTATTGACGAGTGACATTATGAAATGATGGTAAACAATATATTCTATCCAAATATTATATTCATTAACCAATACAATACAATACCATACATTATAAAAATATCTGTAACAGCCATTCAAACAAGGACTCCGGATCGGGAAAACCATAAATAGATAGACCGCGACAAAACCTCTGTTTCAGGCCACGAATCGTTCTCAGACCAACTGATCTATTTTTTGAAGTTGGAGAAATAAGGAATCGAGGAAGCGAATTTGATTTAAATAGAAGAGATGGCCAAGGCAAGGCATCAAAAGGCCAAACCCAACAAACAATCCCATGTACGTTCCTTCAAAATAATTTAAACTCCTTATCTCTACTGTTTTCGCTCTTTGTTAATCAAATTTATTGGTGAAAGCATAGTAGGTCTAAAAGATATGGGTTACCGCATGTAAATAGGTTTTTTGGCTCTTTACAAACTTGTTTTTAGTTTTATGAATTTTTACAGGTAAGAGATATGTCTTTTACTCATTTTCTTAAATTCAAAATGGTAAAGGGGCATGATGTATAAATAGCACCATGTAAATACCAGATAAAAAATAGTAATTATGATGAATTGTAAAGATGATTCATATAAGGGATTTCAATTAGTTTGGGATTTAAACACATTTGATTAATTTCTATATTTTTTTTTCATGCCACCTTAGGCTAAGAGATTTTAGCTCACCCAGTGACCCAAGGGTGTGGCCTACCCTGGGAGGAGAATGGTGAGGTTTCAGATTCAAATCCCAGGAGAGCCAAAAGCACTAAGGGGTCGTTTGGTAGGCCGTATTAAGCAAAATAATCCCCGTATAAAAATTTAATCCGTCCAATACTTGGTTGGTCAATTCAATTTACTCCTACCTAATACATGGATTAGTTATACCTCATATGAGGGATTAACTAATACCAAGGAAAAGAAGGGATTACTAATCCCTGGATTAGCTATACATGGATAAGACTTAAAATTACTAAATCCAGACTTATACATTGCATAATTAATTTTTAATACAATGAACCAAACACTTGATAAAAAATAATCCCAGCACTACAATCCCTGCATTACTAATCCCTGCATTACTAATCACTGCATTACTTGTGTTCGTACCAAACGACCCCTAAGTGAGTTCTTTCATCTGCCTAAGTTCAGGTGGACAGAGTACCTGGTACCCGTGTTGGTGGGAGGTAGCAAATTGTCATAAAAAAGTGTTGAGCGAACATAGTGTGATTCTATCCGCTTTGGACCAGTTTTCCCCAAAAGGCCTCAGTATTCCCACCTTATATGTAGCTTCGCAATCTTTGTTGTCGTACACCAAACAAAAAGATTTTACTTCAGATGGTGTAAGTATGGAAATTGAGTGTGCTGGTTTATAATGTTTTGAGGCTATGTGCTTTCTTTGTCTTTGTTACTGTCATTGTGCTGAATCATGCATATGCAACAGGCTAAAAGACACGGGAAGCAGGCTGATATTTCTGAATTTCGAGCTCAGCTTGATGCATTGGGCTTAAAAATTATTCAAGTGACGGCAGATGGAAATTGTTTCTTCAGGTTTGTACTCAGTAAGATTAACCCTTTTCTACATATTGGTCTGTATCAGAATCCGCGTGAATGTGTATGTAAACTCGATGCATGCTCATCATTGGTTTAGAAATGCATAAGGTGCGACCTTAATTTATATTAAGGTTGTATATCTAATCAATGTATTTTTATACTTAGCAAGTTCTTGAGGTTTCCATGCTACATGTAATAGTAAAGAGTGCTTACTTGAGCTTCTGAATAAAGGTTAAGCAATCATTGTATTTACGCAGGGGATTAGCTGATCAATTGGAAGGCAATGAGGAGGAGCATGAGAAATATCGGGATATGGTTGTAAAGTTTATCAGGGTACGTGTTCCTTCAGATGATTGATTTTCCTTCAGTACGCTATCAGGTGACGAGGAATTATCTCCGTGCAATCTTATCATTCAATGCAAGATACGCTCAGGATACACCTAGGAACAGTATTTGGCAGCTATCATGTTGGTGTTGTTTGTAGTTTGGTTATGAATATATTAAAAAGATAGGGATAAAAGGGATATTGAAGTTAAAATTAAATTTTGAAATAGAGGGGTTACTGCGTAATTAGCAAAACCTGAAAATTACAACGAATAATAAAGCCTATGATGCTTGGGATAGGAAGTAGGGGGCATTAGAAGGTCCGAAACTTGGTATGAATTAGGGATCTGGAATCATGAAATTTCACAGCTGCCAGCCAGGGTTTCATATGAGATTCCGAAGGAAGAGGGCAAGGGGGAGGAGCAAAATTGAAGTTGTCTTGTTTCGAGATTTCGAAGAGGAAGTTGATTTAGGTTAAAAAAAATTTAGTAATACAAGAAAGAACACAATCTGGCTTTATTCTCAAAGTTCGCATCTTTCGATGGTATCTGTATTTGAAATGAGCTCCGTAATCAGTATTTCATATCCAAACTATATAGCTTAAGATGTTGTTTACAAGTGGTAGGATTTTTAAGCTTATTAATAGTTGAGAAAAACTTAATTAAAACAATCAAACTTCACTAAGAGAATTCATATAATTAATCCCAATTAGTTTGGTATTAAGGCACAAATGATTGGTATTGATAGATGGATTTTGTGAAAAGTTTATGTAAGGATGTAACGTCTAACTGTGTTGAGACTCTTACTGGTATGGGGTCAATTACAGTTCGACTTAGAAGTAACGTCATTTTGGCAAGGCAAGAAGAAGTAGCTTTGAAACTTAAGTTTCTTCTACAGCTGTTATTTTTAATTTTCCTTTTCTTTTTTTTTTCCCTCTCTCAAGTGTCTACCTTTATTTTCCTCTTAGGGTTTTGGCCTAGTGGTAAGAGCATAACGGGTAAAGTGTGGGTTAGACAGATATCATGAATTAGAATCCTACACAGACAAAAAAGCCTTGCATTTAAGTGGAGAAGGTTAGAGGGGCAGACCCATTATCCATTGAGTTTAGAATCATGCACCAGCTGGCCTCAGGGATTTCTTGGTTATAATAAAGAAAGAAAGAAAAGAAAGTGTCTACATTTGCTCTCTTCTCTGAGCTTATTCCCAATAATTTATCAGCAAAGCTGCTGACACTGTCAATATTATGTATATTATACTCTGGCATGAAGGCAGGAAGAACTGAGCCATGCTTGTGACATATATGCTATGTACTACTTTTGTCATATGGTTCTCTCCTATGACTAATGTGCAGGGTGGTCGGGGAGAGGAGTGTTGGAATCTCTGCTCACAGTCCAATATGTCTGCGCATTAGTCATAGGATAGAAATATTGCAGGGTGGGCCGGGGAGAGGAGTGTTGGAATCCTATGACTATATGCTATATTCTAACTACTATTGGAGTGTTTTCTTCAGTTTCAACTTAGACTGCAAACTTATTTATCTATTGATTTTTTTAGGACATTTGGTATCAAGTGTTCCTTTTTGGTCCGTTTATCTAGCTCTGGGCAGATAACAACTTTTTTGAACAATAATTGTTCTGATGGTTATGATGTTAGCCTAATGCTCTCGTATATGAAGATATTACTTGTTTCCAACAAGCTCTTTTGATTTAGAAATGTATAGCAAAAATTGCTAATAACCTCCACTGCAATCTCCAAGGCATTACTTTTCTCTTTAGTTTTTGTATATCCTAGTTCTGCTTTTACATCATGTTCTCTAGTACTTAGAACACCGAAACAGATTTTTAAGGTACTAATAGTGGAGCTATATTTAACAGAATAACCGTGATACATTTGAGCCTTTTATTGAAGATGAAGTACCATTTGATGAATATTGTGAGTCCATGGAGAAGGATGGCACTTGGGCTGGACATATGGAATTACAAGCAGCTTCTCTTGTTACTCATACTAATATATGCATTCACCGAGTACGTCTTCTCCCCCCACTTAATCCCTCTGATACTTCTAAGCAGTTCTTGATTCTTTAGAACAGCTATATCTTTAAACATCAAAGTTGCTCACTTCATAGTGCTCTGACCTGATGTTCAAGGGATTTTAGATTGATTATTTTTTACGTTCAATGTGGTACAGCATATGTCACCTCGCTGGTACATACAGAATTTTGACAACCGTGAATCTCGGATGCTTCATCTGTAAGTGTTGAAAGAATATGAGATTTCGCATTTCACTTGCTTATGCATTTATTTGTCCAGATATTGTTATTCTTCTTAATGTCATACGATATTTCATTATCATGTTAGTCAAAGCTTGCTATAGTTTGAGTCAGTAGGAGTAAAGTAGAGCCCCTCCAGCATGTTTTTCTTTAGTTGTTTAACAGGAACGTTTCTTAGCTGGGTTAGGTTGTTGGAGGACTGATACGAGTCATTTTCATTAATATATTTATTTAGGGCAGTTATAATTGGCATTTAGCAGGTTTACCATCAGTGTTGTCAAAGGCTCATGCTTAAGCCCTGAAGCTCAAAAAAGCTCAGGGACGGCACTTCCCTGGCTTAAGCTACGTTTATATGTAGGCAAGGTACTAAGGGGTGTGCCTTATTGCCCATACATTCTATCTTAAATCCAACAGTATTAAACACAAATATCATTGGCAAAGAGATGTTAGTTGTTATGGAAAAATTATGAATGGTTTTGTTACTTTTTTTTTTGCATTACAGATATATTTTTAATGTTTTTCTTCATTGCGCCTTTTTTTGCTAAAGCCCACACTTTAACTGCGCTTTACGCTTAAAGCCATGTTAGACCTGAACCGCTTTTCAAATCTTTTCGCCTTTGACAACATGTTGCATTTGCGTTGCAATAATAGAATAGTCTTATGGGAGATTAGTTTTAGTATATTAGTTGTTGGAGGAGAAAGAGGAACTAGATGCGTAATAGACAGTCTGGTACCTTGTTGAAGTTAAAAGTTGTTTTGTTTTTACTTATAGTTTACATTCTCTGGGACCAGTCTAATATTGTATTTGCTAACGTCATTCATATAGAATAAAAGAGCGTCATGGCAGCAATTCAGAAGGAGGATGAGAAAGTTTGGTATTGTAATATCTATGACATGTCCCAATGCTCGACATCTTCTTTGAAGCTTCTTTTCTTTCACAGACCTAGTTGAATGTTTGTAACCTTGTTCCTCCATCATGACTCTCCTAGTTGTCCTCATGTTTGCTGTTTATTCTTCACTTCAAAGTCTTCTTTGGGTTTTTTTTTTTTTGGGGGGGGGGGGGTGTGTGTGGAAGGCAAATTCTCCTTTCCTCCTAGTAAAAGCTGAAGCTTGGAGGTGTATGTAGATAATTTTCTTTTAGTTGATGCTAGTGTTCTGAATAAGGTGAGGAAGTTTGAGACACAAGGCATCCCAAGTAGAGGAAGTTTTAAGTACCTTGGGTCAATAATACAAGGTGATGGGGAGATTAATGAGGATGCCAAACACCGTATTGGAGTAGGGTGGATGAAGTGGAGGCTCGCTTCCAGTGTTTTGTGTAATAAGAATGTGCCACTGAAACTTAATGGTAAGTTCTACAAAGCAGTAGTTAGATCGACTATGTTGTATGGGCAGAGTGTTGGCTGGTCAAGAACCCTCATGTCCAGAAGATGAAAGTAGCTGAAATGAGAATGTTGAGATGGATGTGCGAGCATATCAGGTTAGATAAAGATTAGGAATGAAGTTACTCGGGATAAGGTGGGAGTGGCCCCTGCGGAAGATAAGATGCGGGAGGCGAGGTTGAGATGATTCAGGCATGTTAAGAGGAGAAGCACAAAAGCCCCAGTTAGGAGGTGTGAGAGGTTAGCCTTGGTGGGTATGAGGAGGGTAGAGGTAGGCCTAAAAAGTCTTGGGGAGAGGTGATTAGGCCGGGACATTGCGTAGCTGGAGCTTACTGAGGATATGACTCTTGATAGGAGGGAATGGAGGTCGAGGATTATAATAGAAGGTTAGTAGGTAGTCGATCGTTTCCCTTTGTTTTCCTCTGTTCGATAACATTAGTGTTAGTTTTGATATCATTTTATTCTTAGATTGCTATTATTACCTACCTTTTAGTTGCTACCTTTGCTTCGGTCTTCTTTTATTTTGTGTTGTTACTACTTGTTGCCATTACTTCTTTTCATTTTTTCTTTAGCCGAGGGTCTATCCGAAACAACCTCTTTGCCCTTCCAGGGAAGGGGTAAGGCTGCATTCATCTTACCCTCTCCAGATCTAACTTGTCGGAATTTACTGGGTTTGTTGTTGTTGTTGTTGCAGTATTCTAAATAAGTTCATGACAGGTAATGTGATTTTTCTAAATACTTGGTCCTGCTGCATTGGCATCTCCCTCTCTCCCTTTCTTTTTCTTGTGCATGCCTACAGATGTTGCTTTATAGGAATGGGATTGGAGAAAACACAAGAAACTCATTTTAAATACTAATTTTTTTCCCTTTTTTAATCTGTTATATTTTGCTTTGCTTTTCTAGTAGTTGTAAACTTCACAACTTTCTATCTCTTTGGTAGTTTGAGAGATCTAAGGTTATATTCAGTGTACCACTTCGTTTCTCTTCTTCCAAGGCAAAATTTATATCTTTTATGGATAGACGCAGTCTTGTGAAATAGCTGACAATCAAGTTTTATAAGCAGCTTAGACCTTCCCCCCTCTCAACTGTCATGTGTATTTCTTTCTCCATTGTGGAGAGTCTGCTGTCTCTAGCTTTTTGCTGTACTGTGATTGACTGACTGTTTTGGTCCATTTTCATTAAATAACAAAGAACAGTTCCAAATCATGTAGAGATTAACCTCCACCTCGTCTGTCTTAATAAAGAATTGATTATCAGAAGGAACTAATCATTATAGTGGTGTGCCCTCTTCAACCCTCTGAGATTATTGTCTCTACTGAAGCAAGTGCCACTTATTTGGGTTAAATTGGAACAGCCTTTGGCATTTCTTTCTCTACTTCTTAGCCCCTTCATCATTACTTCTTACCCCTTCTTCCATTTTATACATGTTAGCTGCCTGACTTGCTTATTTACTCTCAGGTCTTATCATGACAGAGAGCATTACAATGGCGTTCGGCTGAAGGAAGATTCTTGCATTGGACCTGCTAGTCCGATTATTATCAAGGTTTATAGCACTTCAATTTTTAGTTTTATTATGATAAGATTGGCAATGTCATTTCTATAACAACGAATTAGGATTTCTTGCAAGAATTCTAATAACCTTCAGTTATTGAAAAGGCTGATGCTGATCTTTCAGCAAAATCTCATGAAGCTATAGCTGCTTCCAAGTCTAAGGGAGACACTTCTCGGAATATTGTTCACGTACGATCAGTCAAAGTGGTTATGGCTGGAAGTGGGTGTGATGACATAGTAAAAGTGGAACAGGTCATTTGCCGATATCTCTTTCCTTGGTCTACAATGATGTGCAATTTGTCTGAGTGTTAAAAGAAACCTACATGTCTCTGTACTTGATATCTACTTTTTTTATCTGCTCTTCTCTAGGTTTTACAACAGGTCGGTGGTGATGTTGATGCTGCAATTGAATATCTATTCGCAGAGCAAGGGTCCGAGGACCAGTTAAATGCAAATGATAACATTTCTTGTCTGGCAAGCAGTTCACAAGGTAATGATCACTTCAGTCTTGCTTTTAAAGTGATTCTGCCTATTGCCTTTCTCTGAAATTGGAGTCATGGTAAATTCTGGTTTTGTAATCATCAGACTCCCAAAAACACGAGTTTTTGACAAATAAAAACTAGAAACTGGAAGGCTTGTTATTCAACACGACTTATATACTCGTGTCAACCTTTGCATATGTAAATATTCAAATTTTAATGAATATTATTTGGGCCTCTTTGTTGATGTTGCTTGTTTCAACTGTTTCTTTTCATCTTTCTTGAGCTGAGGGTCTATCAGAAACAACCTCTCTACCTTCCTATGGTAGGGGTAAGGTCTACGAACATACTATCCTCCCTAGACCCCACTTGTTGGAATTCCATTGGGTAGTTGTTGTTTTAATGAATATTATTGAAAAAACACGGACTTCTGTCCATATGGTAGTGGGTTGCCCAGGATTTACAGTGAAACATCTTTGGTGACAGATTTTTTCTTTTCCCCTTTTCCCTTCTTCCATTGGTTTTGAGCTTTGACGCCTGGTCATCTTATCCAAATTAACTAACCTAGTTTAAAACTATTGATTTTTTAGCTATGTGAGAAAAATCAAACTTAATTTCTGGACTAGAAATAATTGAAACAAATTAAAAAAAAAATTGGTCAGGAGGAACCTGTTTGGCTCTTAAAATAGTAACTAGTTCAAACAAAAGGGGACAGATTAAGTACTATGTAACATGTAGTCAGAATTTCACTATATAGAAGTTAGAGAACCATTCATTTTACTCCATGCTTTGCTAGTCGACCTTCTTGACCTTATTGAAAAAGCCAAAGTAAGTTTCCTCTCTCTTTCTCTCCTTACCTTTCCTTTTATTTTCTGGGTGGAGGGGCGTGGGTGGTTCTTTTGTGGGATATTTCTTTGGATCTCTGTTCAACCTCTTCCTACTGCTTTGAGAAATCCGTATGCAAATGCCTGCATGAGAGGTAAGCTAGATGTGCCCATCTGAGGGACCAAGAGCTGTGGGATTTAGGTAGAAAGCTTTTGCTCCTATACACTCGGCAATATTTGGTGTGCCATCATATGCACAATAGCCCCTTTTAGGTGACAGTACATTTTTGATAGCTTGGGCTATAGATATGATGATGAAGCATGGTTTTATCTCTACTTGTCACTATTGTCATAACTCTGTCGTCAGGCAGATACTTTTTCTGCATTCTCTTTGATAATGGTTTTCACACTGGGGAACCCATCCTTCTCATGCTTTGGTGATCACTGAGCTGGAATATGTATTCTTATCTCTGGTTCTCTAAAGGTGTCCCCTTGCCATTCACCAGGGACTCCAGGAATATTTAGGGCTTGCTAGGTTGGGAAGAAACATTAACGTTATGAAATCTACTTAATGCTACCAGGATTTTGTCACAGAGTGAGAGACAGTGGTAACACGAGTTTTGTTGTCCCCATTAATTGATAGGCAAGATATATTCCACAAACGTACACATGAGATACCTGTCTATTGCATCTATCATAGACGGGATAAACTGGTATAGTTATGTTTATGATTTTGTTGCCAGCACCTCATCTTCATACTTTTCATTCTTTTTAGGGTCTCCAGGACAGCATGATAAATTCTGCGATGGACGCGGTTTTAAATCTGAAGACCCACCTTGTGAAAAAGGTTCCTCTGACTGTCGTGTCAAAGGAGCTTCTGATCGAAATACCACCCAGGAAGATGAAAAGGTAAAACAGCATGAATCTTGTTGTATAATCTAAAAATATATACTCCCTCCATTTCAATTTATGTGTCTTACTTTCCTTTTTAATATGTTTCAAAAAGAATGTCTCTATCTATATTTAGTAAGTAGTAATTATTTAACTCCAATATTCCACATGGCATATTTAAGACCCCAAGATTTAAGGGAATCTTGGTACATTATGCACATCTTTAGTTTAAAACCACACGATTTGAAAGTCTTCCTTACTTTTCTTAAACTCTCTGCCCAGTCAAACTAAAACACATAAATTGAAACAGACGGAGTATTAGTTTTGTTCTTATGTTCATGTCTAATTGGAAACTTCACTGGGATTTAGTTACTGAGACCATCAAAACTTCGTCTTCTTTTGATGCTGTAGAAAATTCCAAGAAATAATGTCTGTCCCTGTGGTTCAAAGAAGAAATATAAGTCTTGCTGTGGATCAGTTGCTGGGAAACGTCCCACTAGCTATGCAGTGTATGGTTGTCGAAGATCACCTGTCTTTTTGGTTATTCCTGTGTATTTGTTGAAACCTTGTTGAAGTTTTGTTTGTTAATCCATTTTTGCGGTAAAGTTGTATACAGCTTAATGCCATTAGCTTGTTGTAACTTGTGCAATGCTACTGTAGTTCTGCTTGTTCTGCATATGCTTATCTGCTTCTACTATGTATATGTTTGCACTATGTTGTATTTGCAATAAAGTCTAAAAAAAAAAAAAGAATCTTAGAGAGCTTTCTATTTGAAAATTTTGAAAACTTTTTGCTTTCTAAGTTCGTTGATACATAGAGGCTGCTATATTGGATTTTGTGGGCTCTCCCAGTTATGAAGTTTGACAGCACAAGTATGATAATGTAGTGGTAAAGCTAAGAAAACACAAAGTACCTATCTTTCCTCCCATTTTGTTTTGAATTGAATAAACAAAATCCCAATATGCCGAGTTTGAAGACAAAATCGTCATGTTCATTTAACTTTTAATTCAGCTTCCTCTGTTTCCTAAATGACTTAATGTTCTGGGCACTTGGATTTCCAATTCTCTTTGCTTTCATATGCAATGCATATTTTTTTCAGCAACCAAACAATTGATTATGGCAAAGGTCGAAGAGACAAAAAGCAAGGCAAGAAAGTTCCACCTACTAATGTTACGAGTTCAAAACAATCTGATGCAAGGCCACCTGACTTGGGCGCGCTTTGTATATAATCAGTTTTTTGAGGTATTTTCTCGCTATAATTGGTTCTGTCCATGCTCTACTATTTCGTCAGTCTTTTCATCTTTGTGGCCACTGATCAGGATATTGGTCGGCATGTAACTTCAAAAGTTGAGGCAACATTAGATTTGCCAGTGATGTCTAACTTGTTATCCTGATAGCTCAAATCTTTTGTTGATTCCCTAGCTAGTTTTATCAATTAGCACAACATTATTTGCAAATAGCTTGGATCATGAAACCCCATCTTGTATACTGTTGGTTGATTCATGCATAACTATGAACAGAAAAGAGGACTCAAAGCAGATCCTGGTGTTATCCATGGGTACTGGGAGCTCCTCTATATCTAATGGGAGGGAGGAGAGGGAAACCGGATCAAGAGTTGGGAAGGATATTTCTACCATGGAGGGAAGTCAGAGAAGAAAGGACAGCGAGGACAGCTAGAGTAAATAGGGGGAGGGGGGAAAGAATGTTGAAGGAGGCACAGCAATGCATGACAAGGGAGGGAAGCAGGTATGGTGGAGGAGATGATAATTGCTGGGTGAATGGAAAGGGAGATAGAGAGATAATAAGAAGAGTTGATGACTGCTTGGCGGGACGAGCCTTGAGTGAACAGGGACAAGTTGAAGGAATAAGAAAAGCAGAGAAGAGAACAGGAAAGATTTGCTAATCCTTTCACATGTAAGGGCTTAAGTATCATTTCATGTCCTTATGGGGGATAGTAATTCTTCCTTCCCTATATATTAGTACCCCATCTCACGGGTACCTGACGGAAACTGATAGCATCCATCTGTATTTTGGTTGAAATAATGCTTTGATTAAATGAGTGCTAATATTCATTTCTTTTATCCAATTGGAACCATTGATATTGTAGCTAATTTAGTAACCTGAGTTCGTATGATGGATGTGTCAGGCCTGTACTCATTGCTTAAGAAAAAATATACCGCGTAGGTTTTCCATGCTCAAACCATCTTCCCCTCTACTTTTGAATATGTGGATAGGACGTTACAACTTTCCTATGGTGACTCTAAAAAATGATTTCTGGAGGCTTGGTCTCATAAAGTACTGTACGTTCTATTTCGTAGGTACTGATTATTCTGCATTCCGCTTTGGAGGTCCATCAGATGCTACTTATAGTACTTTGTGAACGAAGGACTTGATTCATTGAAAGTGAGAGAACGTGGAGGTAAAGTATCCAGGAGGAGTTTGAATCTGCTGCTTATTGATTTGTGAGGAATGGACGTCCAATTCATTTTCGGAATACCTTAGTTTTGGATGGTTCAATTCGTGGGTCCTATTTTACATTCTTCAACATATGTGATTTCTGGTCCTATTTTAATGACTTATAGCGTGTTAGGTCAAGTTTTTTTTTTGGGGCATTTTTTTTTTCAAAAAATTGAGGTGTTTGACCAAGTTTTTAGAAGGAAAAAAAAGTATTTTTGAGTAGAAGCAGAAGCAGTTTTTGAGAAACATAAAAAAGTAGCTTCTCTCCAAAAGCACTTTTCCGAGAAGCACTTTTGAGAAAAATATACTTAAAAGCAGTTTTTAAAAGTTTGGCCAAACACTAATTACTGCTCAAAAGTATTTTTCAAATTAATTAGCCAAACACAAACTGCTTGTCATCAAAAGCACTTATTTGAGAAGTAATTTTGAGAAAAACACTTTTCAAAATAAGTTAGATTTTAGAAACTTGGCCAAACATGCTATTAGTTCTTTGGTCGTTTGAAATGCGAAGTAAGAAATGGAACAAACGGAATCATTTTGAAGAACAGTGGACTTACGCAGCAAATCCTGCATTTCCTCGAGATATTGAACTAAATAAAATATGCGAGTATTGGGAGCAAATCGGTTGCCAATAGAAAGCTTGTTGTTGCCTTAACAGCAGTTTTTTCCTTTTAGACTGGCGGTATTGTTAACTTTTTAATGGTGTCCATTTTTTAATCCTTTGTTAGGTTTTGCTTTAATGCACTGCTGTTGCGTCAGTGAAATACGAAACTTTGGAATGTTTGCATCAAGTCATTGGTGTAGTTGAAGTTATTCCTACAGAATTTATCCTTCGATATCCACCAATAATTCTAAGATTTAAGTTATATAAATTTATGGTGTAAAAGATTTTTACACTATGTTTTGTAGGTTACACTTTCATGCTTTCTATTAAAAACTTACCTGTACTTGGCTCTTTTACGTGATTTGATAGTCTAATGCTTTATAAACTGTTAAGTATATTTTAGTCAAACTCATATTTCAGACGCTTATTAGTTATGTATTCAATATAATGAGCTTTTGTCTTATCACTTGTTTCATTGAACTAATGTGTCATTTAAAGCCTTGTTTAATTAAGTTACAAGCTCATTTAGTATCCACAGGTATCTTGTGTTTTTAGCATACAATTGTTGGTTTGAAGGCATCAAATTCACATTCGAATTTGATACTTTTACGGGCTAATTGAAATGATGTTAGTGAACCTGCGAACTTCTACACAAACAGAACATGTCTTTTCTTTCGTCTATAGTCGTGCTCAAATTTAAGTCATTTTGCGCATATTGTATAAACTAGGGAAAATGACATTGTATAGGCGCTATCAAAATAATAGTAAAAAAAAAATGTATATTTTTTGTATATATATACATTCTGTATGTTATATATGTTTACCCTTGGCTTCGGATAACAATTAAATTTGTACGTGGTTTTAAGGACACGTGATTTGGTTTGATACAAATAAAGGATAAATAAAAAATAAAGACTAAATTCAGTAAGTAAATTGAGAGAGAATGCAAACCACAAATCTAGAATAGCTTGACCTTGATAGAATTCTCTAAGACAGACAAATATGAAGCAAATGGATAAAGAAAATAATTAGAGCAGACTGTATTTTTTGTATATTGATCGTTGTTTTTCTGATGATCCCTTTTACAATCACACTCCCCTTTATATAGTGAGGGGAATGATTCTTATACAAGGTAAAAATCTATCTACAAGGTAAAATATCCCTTGAATTATTGATCTCAACGTCTTTGTTGATTCCCGCCGTGATTCACGTCGAGATATTTATGTATCACGGGATTTCTGGCCCTTCCGTTACGCAAAATCTGATAATTTTACCTTAAGACATTTTACCCTAATCGACCTCAACGACCTCATCTTGAATGTCATGGCTTCGAGTTCTGTTTCGATGACGCCCCGTCTCGACCTTCGTTCCTTGATGTCTCGACCTCGGCCTATCGAGCAGTAATTCTAATCGACACCAGTCGTATAAACTCGAACCCGATATTCCCTATGCAGGCGATATTCCCTATATAGATAGTCCCCTCGTTTTTCAGAAAGTAATGATGAAAAACGATATGAGCCGCCACTTTTTGATTAGGTCAAATGAAGACATACTTATGGTGCGCGTGACACGGTATTCGGGGTGTCACATCAAAAGAAACAAAACGTCACATTGATAAATGACGGTGGCATTATGACGCACGTGGTAAGTATCGAAAATGTCCTTTTATAGACCAACTGAGGACAAGCCTCTGCAACGCCTGCAAATGCTAATTAATGCTTCCTCGTTTTGGGACGCGAACCGCCACCTTTAAGAGGGTATAAATATCCCTCTTTCTCTTCAGTTCCAAAAGTTTGCGTTATTATATTCTTCACGTTCTCTGAGTTTGTCCACAAGTGATCCTTCCCTTTGTTCTCGTCTCACCCCTGCATCTATTAGCTTCTTTAACTCTTCATTAACAATGGCAAAGACATCCAAATCTGTTCCCCA
The DNA here is from genome assembly GCA_002018475.1 of Nicotiana obtusifolia. NCBI lineage: Eukaryota > Viridiplantae > Streptophyta > Magnoliopsida > Solanales > Solanaceae > Nicotiana > Nicotiana obtusifolia. The sequence continues at coordinate 44,098 of MCJB01042558.1, forward strand.
GAAACAAACCCCTTCTTCTTCTCAACCCGCCGAGGATTCTGAGCCTGTCGTTGTTGAGGAAATTACGACCGAACCCCCTTTAAAAGCGTTCGTACCAGCTGGGTGTTCAATCGGTACCGATTTTAAGGTAGAGAAGGCTTCTTCTGTACCGGGCCGTGGTGAACCGGTCACTAGATACATTTATTCGATTACGAACAAAATCATCGATAGAGTGAAAGAAGATTGCAACTGGGTTGATAAGTGCGTGGTGGTTCCCGCACCGGAAGAGGCGATCACCACCCACGTGGAGGGCTACTTCAGCGTTTACACCTATCCCTTCACGCTGGGCCCTTTGGACCCTATCATCGCTGCCTTTTGCAAAAGGTATAAGGTAACACTGGGTCAGATTTACCCCTCTTTCTAGAGGATAGTCATTCTCTTCCGCTTTTTTGTAAGCAAGATCGACGGGCACCCTTTCACCCTTGATCATCTCTTACGGCTATACAGTCCCCGAATTTTTCGAGGGGGATTACTAAAACTTTCTCACCGGGCAAGCAAAGCCCCCTTCTCGAGCATTGACGAGGATAGGGATCGAGGTTGGATGAGCCGATTTGTTCGGATAAAGACATCGGACCTGATTCCAGCCGAAGACATGCCGTTCCCTGAGAAGTGGAACATGAACCCTAAGTGCTATCCTCCTATTTCAATTTGTCCGATTTTTCCTTCGTTATCTCACTAACCAATTTCATATGGTGTAGCTGTTTCTCGAACACCGGCTGCGATTATGCACCTGAAAGAATGGGTCGAGAAAGTGGTGTCTCAAAGGACCTATTCGGAGCGTGCCTGGCGCGAGATATCGAAGGGCCGATGGGAGGCCAAAAATCATGGTGAGACCGATAACGTTTCAATTCTGTGCCTTATGATATCGATAATGTTGTCGATTTATAATTTGCTTCATTCTTCATTCGCAGGTCTATCAAAGGACGTTGAATTGAGGCCAGCATCCCCTGATAGTGAGGTTCCCTGCCATCCCCCTGCCTCAGAGCAGGAGAAAAAGAGGAAAGAAGTCCCCAGTTCTTCTAGGCTCGAGAGGAAGAGGCTGAGGAAAAGGATAGCTCGTAAGCCCAAGATCTCGGACTCAACTTATCGATTGATAGACGAGTCCGAGGAAGACGAAGACCTCGAATATTTGGGCAGCGAGCCATCTCGGACAGTCCCCGAGCAGAGGGNATATATATATATATATATATATATATATATATATATATATATATATATATATATATATATTAATAACTCGAATAATGAGGTTATATTAATGTTGACAAATTGAACAAATCACTATTTTATACATTAATAAATATTTCCTAAAATAATAGTGAAAATATTATTGCAACAAATAGATTTTTATCGTTAATATCTGAATTGAGTATTGTTAGGTTAAAGTTGAAAGCATACGACGATTTTTGAATTTGACAAGTGTTTACCCTTGGTTTCGGATAATAATTAAATTTGTACGTGGTTTTAAGGACATGTGATTTGGTTGAATACAAATAAAGGATAAATAAAAATAAAGACTAAATTCAGTAAGTAAATTGAGAGAGAATGCAAACCACAAGTCTAGAATAGCTTGACCTTGATAGAATTCTCTAAGATAGAAAAATATGAAGCAAATGGATAAGGAAAATAATTAGAGCAGACTGTGTTTGTATATTGATCGTTGTTTTTCTAATGCCCCCTTTTACAATCACGCTGCCCCTTTATATAGGGAGGGGAATGATTCTTATACAAGGTGAAAATCTATCTACAAGGTAAAATATCCCTTGAATTACTGATTTCAACGTTTTTGTTGATTTTCGTCGTGATCCCCGTTGAGATATTAACGTATTACGGGATTTCTGGTCCTTCCGTTACGCAAATCTGATAACTTTACCCTAGGACATTTTACCCTAATCGACCTCAACGATCTCGTCTCGGATATCATGGCTTCGAGTTCCGTCTCGATGACGCCTGGTCTCGACCTTTGTTCCTTGAGTCTCGACTCCCGCCTATCGAGCAGTAATTCTAATCGACACTAGCCGTATAAATTCGAACCTGATATTTCCTATGCAAGCGATTCGAGTTCGACCCCATACAGATAGTTCCCTCGTTTTTTGGAGAGTAATGATGAAAAATGATATGAGCCGCCCTTTTTGATTAGGTCAAATGGAGACATACTTATGGCGCACGTGACACGGAATTCGGCGCGTCACATCAAAAGAAACAAAACGTCACATTGATAAATGACGGTGGCATTGTGACACACATGGTAAGTATCGAAAACGTCTTTTCATAGACTAACTAAGGACAAGCCTCTGCAACGCCTGCAAATGCTAATTAATGCTTCCTCGTTTTGGGACACGAACCGCCACCTTTAAGAGGGTATAAATAGCCCTCTTTATCTTCAGTTCCAAAAGTTTGCGTTATTTGAATATTATCTTTCTTCAAGTTCTCTGTGTTTGTCCACAAGTGATCCTCCCCTTTATTCTTGTCTCACCCCCGCATCTATTAGCTTATTTAACTCTTCATTAACAATGGCAAAGACATCCAAATCTGTTCCCCAGAAACAAACCCCCTCTTCTTCTCAACCCCCCGAGGATCCTGAACCTGTTGTTGTTGAGGAAACTACGACCGAGCCCCTTTAAAAGCGTTCGTGCCAACTGGGTGTTCAATTGGTACCGATTTTAAGGCAGAGAAGGCTTCTTCTATACCGGGCCGGGGCGAACCGATCACTAGATACATTTGTTCGATTACGAACAAAATCATCGACAAGGTGAAGGAAGATTGTAACTGGGTCGATAAATGTGTGGTGGTTCCCGCACCGGAAGAGGTGATCACCACCCACGTGGAGGGCTACTTGAGTGTTTATACTTATCCCTTCACGTTGGGCCCTTTGGACCCCATCATCGTTGCCTTTTGCAAAAGGTATGATGTAACGCTGGGTCAGATTCACCCTCTATTTGGAGAATAGTCATTCTCTTCCGCTTTTTGTAAGTAAGATCGACGGGCACCCTTTCACCCTCGATCATCTCCTGCGGCTATACAGTTCCCGAATCTTCCGAGGGGGATTAATAAAACTTGCTCGCCGGGCAAGCAAAGCCCCCTTCTCGAGCATCGACGAGGATGGGGATTGAGGTTGCATGAGCCGATTTGTTCGGATAAAGACATCGGACCTGATTCCAGCCGAAGACCTGCCGTTCCCTGAGAAGTGGAACATAAACTGTAAGTGCTATCCTCCTATTTCAATTTGTCCGATGTTTTTCCTTTGTTATCTCACTAACAAATTTCACATGGTGTACCTGTTTCTCGAACGCTGGCTGTGACTATGCACTTGAAAGAATGGGTCGAGAAAGTGGTGTCTCAAAGGACCTATTCGGAGCGTGCCTGGCGCGAGATATCGAAGGGCCGATTGGAGGCCAAAAATCATGGTGAGGCAGATAACGTTTCAATTCTACGCCATATGATATCGATAATGTTGTTGATTTTATAATTTGCTTCATTCTTCATTTTCAGGTCTATCAAAGGACGTTGAATTGAGGCCAGCATCCCCTGATAGTGAGGTTCCCTGCCATCCCCCTGCCTCAGAGCAGGAGAAAAAGAGGAAAGAAGTCCCCAGTTCTTCTAGGCTCGAGAGGAAGAGGCTGAGGAAAAGGATAGCTCGTAAGCCCAAGATCTCGGACTCAACTTATCGATTGATAGACGAGTCCGAGGAAGACGAAGACCTCGAATATTTGGGCAGCGAGCCATCTCGGACAGTCCCCGAGCAGAGGGCCGATGAAACACATCTTCATCGAGTCGAGGGCCCCGAAATGGGGGCGAGAACTGGGGATTCCGCCGACGGGAGAGAGGCGACGCCGGGAATCTCGGGCCCCCTAGAAACAATGGAATCCCCTTCTTTCTCGGAGTCAACCTTTAACGAGGCCCGAGCCGCAAAAGGACACTTCCCGAGAAAAAGCCATATATCGGAAGGCCCTTTCCAAGGTTTCTTCGACCACGTGGAATCGGCGGATACTTTTGGGCTCGGTAATATAGAAAAATGTGTTCGAGAGGTAGAAAACGGCCGCTGTGGCGGGGTTTACCAGGTAGGTATAATTCAACGGGACCCTATCCCGTCCTGTGGTCCTGAACAAAGGTTCCATCCTGAAAATAAAAGAGAGCCTTCACGGAAAAACTGTTGGAACGAGATCTCTCATACAAAAAGACCTGAACTAACTACTCGCTCAATGCACATTGAAATTCTAATGAATGCCCTTATTTAGCATCTTTGAGTTGAGCTTAGCCCTCTTCCTATCCTAAACCCCTAGAATCATAAGGAACGATTGATGGTTGATCTGGCAATTCTGTTTAGTAATTAGTTAGTCTATCAAGCAGAAAACTATGACTGAGGAAGTCTCAGGGAGGGCACCCCCTTTTAAGGTAATTATATGCCGTCGCCCCCCACGTTACCGAGGAAGAGTCCCTCCACCGGAACGAGCAAGGCATCTTTCGGTCCAAAGCTGGTCGATAGATTTCCTGCTCCGAGTTCAAATCCTGATCGAAAGCGGATAATAAGGTTTGCCATTCCCGAAGATGATAGGGCCCTTTCTGCATCTGTGGGGGTGGCTAGTTATCTTTGGTGTTTGGTAACCGAAGAAGATCAGGCCGCGATGGACGAGGTGGATGTACCCTGCTTGTTCAATGAGGCTCAACAAGCATTAAATAAGGTAAGTTTCTGATAAACCTTATCTGGTGTTCGCCATTTTACATTTCAAACTTCGACTGACTGTCATATTTTCTATTGTACTTGTAGGCCTCGGTGCTTCATCATGAGGCTTTTCTTCGACAACGGGAAGAATCGGCGCGTCGTGAGCGGCTCGAAGCGGAGATGTCGACCCTTCCGGCCGAACTAGACTTTGTGCGTAGAGAAAATTCTGGCTTATCCGATTAAATAGGATAACAGCTCGACCAAATAAACCGATTCCGATCTGAGGCAAGTGAGGCCAAAGAAGAAATCGATGAATGGAGAACCAGGACCAATCTGCTGAGTTCAGAAAAGGAGGCCCTCCAAGCTCAAATGGTTTCATCGGAACATCAATTATCGGAGGCAAAAGAGAAAATCGAGGCTCTGACTAAGATCACCGATGTGCTTCAATCCCAGGTCGACGCGCTCACTTCGGATCGTGAAATTTTGGTCAACGAGCTGCAAACGGCAAAATCGGAGGTTGCTGCATCCAAGGCTGAGGCCGATGAGTTAGTGGCCCAATACAGGGCCGATGCCGAGGTTGCTCAAGATCAATCAAAGATTTTGGTCGAATATACCAAGTGTCAAACCCGCCTCTGTCCTCGAGGAGATACAAGCTCGGGGCTTCGATCTATCAACCGAGATCGATGATGCCAAAAGGATCGAAGCCGAAGCCAGAAAACAAGCCTTCCCAGAAGAAGAAGACTCCGAGAATTCTGAATAAAGCGCCTCTTTTGTGTGTGTGTGTGTGTGTGTATATATATATATGTAATTTTTTTTTTGTAATGAAGTCCCCACTTCTGTAAACATACTTTGTTCATATATATATATATAAAAGTCTTCTTTTCCTTCCATTCCTTGCTGATTTATTTCGATTCCCTGTACTAGAACCGATAGTTCAACTTCGTGAATTTTCTGTTCTTCAGGCTTAGTTTAGACTTAGCCAATTTTAGGATATGCCTTAGTAGACTTTCCCTCTCTTCGATCGATTTGGTAGGGCCTTAGCATCGAAAAGGTCTGGGGTTGGCCTCAATAGGTCTTACTCCCCTTCGAGTTTCATTAACTTGATACGGCCTTATCCTTTTAAGAAATCGGGGTTTGCCTTAACAGGTCTTACTCCCCTTCGAGTTTCATTAACTCGATACGGCCTTAGCCTTTTAAGGAATCGGGGTTTGCCTTAGTAGGTCTTATTCCCCTTCGAGTTTCATTAACTTGATACAGCCTTAGCCTTTTAAGGAATCGGGGTTTGCCTTAGTAGGTCTTATTCCCCTTTTGAGTTTCATCTACTCAGTACGGCCTTTGCCTTTTAAGAAATCGGGGTTTGCCTTAGTAGGTCTTATTCCCTTTTGATTAAATTTGATTTTCGTATGAAACTTTGAGCAATGTTAGTTTTTGATTGGACAACGAAAATCGAAATGGCCCTTCGGCTCGGAGACAGGATATTGGTGCAAAGGAACTTTTATTAGCATTCAAGTGCTTGTACAATTTGCTTAGGGGACAGATCAATCTATTTGGGTACGGTTCTTTTGACCGTTTGACCCTTACATCGATTCCTAATGATCTATGAAAAGTTCCCCCGAATTGAAGTAGCTAAGCAGTCTTCTGATATTTAAGGTCGATCGAAGTTTAGCACCTATCATTGTTGTCTTCGATATGCGACCAGTCTTCAAATCTAAGTTAGCACGTTTTCTGGTTGCCTCATTAAAAACCTTGCCGTAAAACCCAATTTGGGACAAAACCGGTCGAAGGGAAAAAGAGTGCAATGCGTTCTTTCAATCCTAATGTCTTGTGCTCTCCGGTTCAAGGTTACTTTACTTGATACCTGCAAGTGTTAGTAACATAAAAAAACAAACGAAGAATGAAATATCATACCTCAACAATAGTATCGTTTCAAGTGTTTTATGTTCCAATTGTTCGGCAGCTGTTTTCCGTCCATTGTTCCAAGCTTGTATGATCCCTTTCCGGTGATCTCTATGATGGAGTAAGGCCCTTCCCAGTTCGGTCCTAACTTACCTTCGTTTGGGTCTCGAGTATTGGGTGTGATTTTTCTGAGCACTAGGTCTCCGATGTTGAAATGTCGAAGATGGGTTCTCCTGTTGTAGTACCTTTCAATCTTTTGCTTTTATGCGGACAATTGAACAAGGGCTGCTTCCCTTCTTTCATCCAATAGCTCCAAATTGGTATTCATAGCCTCGCGATTCGATTCCTCGGTTGCATAGCGGAAGCTGATACTCGGTTCGCCTACCTCGACCGATATCAAAGTTTCAGCACCGTACACTAGGGAGAAAGGGGTGGCTCCGGCGCTGGTTTTCTCGGTTGTGCGATACGCCCATATGACTTCAGGCAATATCTCTTTCCACTTCCCTTTTGCGTCAGTTAACCTCTTTTTGAATTTGGAAGTATGGTTTTGTTGGTCGATTCAGCTTGTCCATTCCGCTGGGGTGATAGGGCGTCGATAGGATCCTTTTGATCTTGTTATCTTTGAAGAACTTCGTCACTTTGTTGCCGATGAATTGCTTCCCATTATCGCACACGATCTCTGATGGCATCCCAAATCGACATACGATGTGATCCCAAATGAAATCGATCACTTCCTTTTCCCTAACCTTTTCGTATGCCTGCGCTTCAACCCATTTGGAGAAATAGTCAGTCATAAAAAGAATGAATTGAGCCTTACCTGGCGTGTAGGGGAGAGGGCCGACGATGTCCATTCCCCATTTCATGAACGACCACGGCGACAAGACCGAATGTAACGTCTCCCCGGGCTGGTGGATCATCGGTGTGTGTCTTTGTCACTCGTTACACTTGCGAACGAACTCTTTTGCGTCTTTTTCCATATCGATCCAATAATAGCCGGCTCAGATTATTTTTTGGACCAGGGATTCGACGCCGGAATGATTCCCGCATGTGCCTTCGTGTATTTCTCTTAAAATATATTCGGTGTCACCCGATCCCAGACATATCGCGAGGGGGCCACCGAATGTCCTTCTAAATAAGGTTCCGTCATCGGATAAACAGAATTGAGCCGCCTTTGTGCGCAATGTTCTCAATTCTTTTGGGTCCAAGGGGAGCTTACCGGAGCTGAGATACTCTATATACTTATTCTTCTAATCCCAGGTCAGATTTGTTGAGTTGATTTCGACGTGGCCTTCCTCCACTACCGACCTCAAGAGCTGTACGACTTTTTCGGATTCAATCTCGTCATCTTCGACCGATGATCCCAAATTGGCGAGGGCATCGGCCTCACTGTTTTGCTCTCGAGGTATGTGTTGCAAGGTCCATTCTTTGAACCTATGCAGCGTGACTTGAAGCTTGTCTAAATACCTCTGCATTCGTCCTTCCCTGACTTCGAAAGTTCTGTTAGCTTGATTCACCACAAGGAAGGAATCGCACTTGGCTTCGATTATCTCCGCTCCCAGGCTCTTGGCTAGTTCTAAACCTGTAATCATAACATCATACTCCGCTTTGTTGTTAGTTAATTTTACAGTCTTGATAGACTGTCGAATCGTATTCCCAGTCGGGGGCTTTAGCACGATACCAAGCCCCGATCCCTCTGCGTTCGAGGCGCCGTCTGTGAAGGGTCCACACTCCCGAAGGAGTCCCCGATTCGGTCATTAGTTCTCTTTCGACCTCGGGTATCAGCGACGGCGCAAAATTGGCGATGAAGTCCGCCAATACGTGAGACTTAATCACAGTTCGGGGCCGATACTCGATATTATACCCGCTTACTTCGATAGCCCATTTGGCCAATCGGCCGGATAGCTCGGGTTTATGCATTATATTTCTCAACGGGTAGGTTGTTACGACGCATATGGGATGGAATTGGAAGTAGGGTTTCAGTTTCCTGGAGGCACTCAATAAAGCGAGTGCCAATTTTTCTAAATGAGGGTATCTAGTTTCAGGCTCGCCTAATGTTCTGCTAACGTAATTAATAGGAAACTGCGTACCTTGTTCTTCTCGAACTAGGACCCCACTTACCGCTACTTCCGAGACGGCAAGGTAGAGGTACAGTCGCTCCCCTGTTTTCGGCGTATGCAGCAATGGTGGGCTAGAAAGGTATCTCTTAAGTTCTTCTAACGCGCGTTGACACTCCGGAGTCCACGAGAAGTTGTTCTTCTTTTTCAACAGGTTGAAATATCGGTGACTCTTATCGGATGATCTCGAAATAAATGGGCCCAGAGCGGCTATCCAGCCTGTCAGCTTTTGCACGACCTTTACATTATCTGCGATTGTAATGTCTTCTATAGCCTTGATCTTCTCAGGGTTGATTTCTATTCCTCGATTCGAGACCATGAAACCGAGGAATTTGCTCGAGCCCACACCAAATCCGCATTTCTCCGGGTTCAGCTTCATGTTGTACCGTCTCAGCACGTCGAACGTTTCCTGCAAATGGCTCAAATGGTCTTCTGCTCGCAGGGACTTAACTAACATATCATCAATATAAACCTCCATTATTTTTCCTAGTTATTTTTCATACATTTGGTTTACTAGGCTTTGGTAAGTGCCTTCGACATTCTATAACCCGAATGGCATCACGTTATAACAGTATGTACCATACTTAGTGATGAACGATGTCTTTTCCTGGTTATCCGGGTCCATTCGTATTTGGTTATAGCCAGAGTAAGCATCGAGAAAGCTAAGGGTCTCATGGCCAGCGGTAGCATCGATCATGCGATCGATGTTGGGTAAAGGAAAAGAATCTTTAGGGCACGCCTTGTTTAGATCCTTATAATCTATGCACATTCTTAATTTATTCCCCTTTTTAGGGACTACTACTACGTCTGCTAACCATTCTGGGTATTTAACTTCCCGAATGGACCCTATTTTTAAAAGCTTAGTTACCTCATCCTTGATGAACGCTTGTTTGATTTCGGATTGAGGCCTCCTTTTTTGTTTGACTGGCCGGAATGTCAGATCGATGCTTAGCTTGTGGGTTGTTATCTCCGGTGGTATACCTGTTATGTCGAGATGGGACCAAGCGAAGGAATCTTCATTAGCTATAAGAAATTGTATAAGTTTTTCCCTTAGCTCGGAACTTAGGCCTGAGCCCAGGTATACCTTTCGATCTGGCGAGTCTTCTCAGAGCGAAATTTGCTCGAGTTCCTCGATCGTCGATTTAGTTGCTTCAGATTCATCGGGACCGACGAATGACCTGGGGACCCCGTAGCTGTCATCTTCGAGATGCACTTGTTCACCTTCGTTTATCAAGGGTGATGCCTGTGATTGCTATTTGACCTTTTGCGAAGGAGCTGCTGGTACCAGTATTGCTTCTTCTACTGCGAACATCTCTTTCGCAGCCGGTTGCTCCCCATAAACTGATATAATTCCATCGAACGATGGGAATTTCAGCACTTGATGTAGTGTCGAAGGTACTGCCCTCATATCGTGGATCCAAGGTCTCCCGAACAGGGCGTTGTACCTCATGTCTCCATTGATCACGCATAATTTTGTCTCTCGAATGGTACCGGCAGTGTTTATCGGCAGTGTTATTTCGCCCTTGGTCGTTTTGCACGCCATGTTGAATCCATTGAGTACCCGGACTGTAGGGACAACTCGATCTGTCAGCTCGAGTTGTTCTATAACCCATGACCGGATTATGTTGGCCGAACTACCAGGATCGACCAGTACGCGCTTAACCTTAGTCCTGTGTACAAGCACCGATTTCACTTATGCATTGTTGTGAGGTTGCATGATCCCTTCTGCATCTTCTTCGCTGAAATGTAAGACTCCCTCCATCGCGTAATCCCGAGTGCGCTTTTCCGGGGTGATGGATATCTTAGTGCGCTTTAGTACCAGACCTTGGGGCGCATCTGCTCCGCTGATGATCATATTAATTGTGTGTTGTGGCTCCTCCTGGTTCGTTTGCTTATTCCTGTTTCCATAATAATTTTTGGCTCGGTCGCTCAAAAACTCTCGAAGTTGCCCATTTTCAAGCAACCGTGCCACCTCCTCTCTTAACTGTCGACAGTCTTCTGTCCTGTGCCCGTGTGTACCATGATATTTGCATATCAAATTGGGGTCTCTTTGGCCAGGGTCCGATTGCAGCGGTCGAGGCCACTTAGTGTCCTTGCTATGACCGATAGCCGACACGAGAGTAGCCGCATCGACGTTGAAGTTGTGTTCTGATAGCCGTGGTGCTTCTCGATGACTGGTTGTTCTCTCAAAGTTGTTTCTCATCATGGGTCCTCGGTTGCTCCGATTATGATCGTTCATTCTTTCGCGTCTCGGGGAGCCCTGCCTTGCTGGAATGACTTTCCTGTCCCCAAGATATGGTCGATGCCTACCTCTGCTCAATCTCGGTTCTCAATAAATATCCCTTCCAACCCTATCATGAGTTCTGATGGGGTAAATAGATCCCGAAGGGGCTCCAAGTTGGTCGTCCTCGACTCTGATCTTTGACTGGTATCGGTTGTGTATATTAGCCCATGTGGCGGCCGGATATTCAATCAAGTTCTGTTTAAGTTGCTGCGAAGCCGTTGAACTTCGAGCGTTGAGCCCTTGGGTGAAGGCTTGTACGGCCCAATCGTTAGTGACTGGTGGTAGGTCCATCCGTTCCATCTGAAAACGAGATACAAATTCCCTGAGCATTTCATTATCCTTTTGCCTGACTTTGAACAGGTCCGATTTTCGTGTCTCCACTTTGATAGCGCCTGCATGTGCTTTTACGAAGGCATCTGCAAGCATAGCAAAAGAGTCGATGAAATTAGGGGGCAAGTTGTGAAACCAAGTCATGGCCCCCTTTGACAAGGTTTCTCCAAACTTTTTCAAAAGTACAGACTCAATCTCGTCGTCCTCTAAGTCCTTTCCCTTTATGGCGCATGTGTATGCAGTCACGTGCTCGTTTGGATCGGTTGTCCCCTTGTATTTGAGAATTTTCGGCATGCGAAATTTCTTTGGTATGGGTTTCGGAGCGGCGCTTGATGGGAAGGGTTTCTGCACAAACTTTTTGCAATCCAAGCCTTTCAATATCGGGGGTGCTCCTCAGATTTGATCCACCCTCGAATTATATGTCTCCACCTTTTTGTCGTTGGCCTCGATCTTATTTTCGCCAGACTCGACTCGTCTGGTTAGTTCCTCGAGCATCTTCATGATCCCGGAGTTCACCCTCGATCCGCCTTCGTTCGGTTCTTCTGTGATTGGTTCATTTTCCGGAATGGTTTCCTGAGAAGGACCGACCTCAACCTTATTCGATATTTGGCTCCAATTTTGCAGTTGAGCAATGGCCGCTTGCAGGGCTTGCAACATGTTGAAGATCATTCTGAGGTTAATCCCGTCCCCTTCGTCGTTTTGGGGTCCCTGAGTTGTTGATCGGTGTTCTCTACGAACACTGTTTGATGGGTCAGTAGTTCGATCTACATCGACCGCCATTTGTAAAGAGAGGGGGCATCCTAAGTTTTTTAGCCTAAAGGATCACCCCTTGCAATATAAATAATATTTCACAACTCCCTTAAGGTAGGGGTTGCTCATATTATTTAGCAGACACAAAATATCATCTCCTGCTACCCGATTACTATGCTAAAGTTGTTTACCTAAAGGCGTTCTAATTCAATTCTAGGTCTTACCCTATGCGTGCACTATCCGTCACATACCTATAGTCCAGGAAGTTTTGGACCTCTATTTGGATGGTTCTAGACTTCATTTAGGGTTCTTAAAATGATAAAACTAGCGTACATCCAAAAACATGTAGGACTACACATAAATACAAGTAAAGTCTCAAGTCAACCTCCAAACATAAACAGTAGATTGTACGCAGGCAAGTTCAACGGTAGGCAATTTTTAGACGTATTAGAATCATTGAGTCCTATAGGCATGATTTCTAGGTTATTCCGATTTTCAGTATTATACATGCAGTGAATTATGTGGATTAAAGCGTTCATAAATCCTAGAAGCATGATTTCTAAATTGTTGGTGCAAGGAGGCAGTAAAACTACCCGAATTGCCAGTGCAGATGTTATAGACATGCTTTTTAGGCAGGTGACAGTGTCCTATAGACAAGATTTCTAGTAATTAACAACTGAAATTGATTTTATGTACTCTATCCCTATAGGCATGTCGTCTAAGTGTAGCGATGACAAAGTAATTGATTGGTGGATTAAGATTCTATAGTCATGATATCTAAAGGAGCAACGTACTAAGAACAATAGAAGCAGTTGGTTGATTTATTACTTGAAAACCTATAGTCATGTTGTCTAGGTGTTGTTTAGTAGTACACATGGAAACAAATATAGCAATTACTTGAGAAAACATGTTTTGACAAGTTTAATGAAGTATATGCGTGATTCCTATAGGCATGCTTTCTATTAATGTGCAACATGCTAAACTAAATGACATATAAGGCATGCTGCACGGTTATAGCAAATAAAACACATAGACCCTATAGGCATGTTTTCTACCCTTTTATGCAAGCATTAGAATATACCCGTTTCCCCAATTTCATTAACACCGCAATTGTTTGTCACAAATTATTACAAGCCCAGTTAGAACAAATACAAACTTAATAGGGCTATTACATGCCCAAATTCAACAATTACAGGTCCAGCACAAGTACAAAGTAATCCAGTAGTGCGCTTCTGGACCTTCACCAACCGTACTCTTGCACATCTAACTGGCCCAATACCCAGGTTCGCAAGCTTGTCTGGCCAATGCTCAGATCCAATAACACACACGGCCCAATAAGCCAGGCCCCAAACATGAAAGCAATTGTCTTGCTCATCCATTAACGAATAACAGGAATATGGGGACGCAAAACAATGTCATTCATATAGATTAGAGCTCAGGCAAAGGCACATGGATTCCTATTATTCATCAAGAGAAAGATTTTCTAAGTGTCACTTTAGGGGGTGACGTCTAACAGGTAGGAGGACACACGTGTACAAAGACCTTACAACGAGCACATATGTAAGGCTTTCAAACTTACAAATAAGTTCAAAGCATAGATTTTTTAGGATGCACCGGATTAGTTATAGGAGACATAAATCCACAAAGCAAGAAACTAAGCATGAGAGTTAAGGATATGGATTAGTTCTAAGGAGATTGACAAGAGACAATGGCATGCTCGAGAGACTCCCCTTTGGGATAGATACCACAATAGCCTTCTCAAGAAGAACATAAGGATTCAAGGCAGGACATAACTAAGGGTTGTAGACTAGTTCAGGGCAAGTAGAAATACTACTAAGGAAACCTATTACAGAAGCTTAGGGTCAACAGTTTCACAAACTCAATGCTTTAACTTAGTCAGTAAACAAGTATTTAATACGAATTGGTTAGATATAGCAAGTTCAGTTATGAACATCAAAGACTCCCCAGGCATTAAACCTGAGCAATCCTAGCATGAGCACGCATGAGTCTACAGAACAGGATGGTAGTAAAGCAAACAACTATAATGAGGATTGGGGGTTCAAAAATGGTAGAGTAGCATGCTTATCTAAATCGTTTAAAATTCATAAAGTCATGACCAAGTAGCAAGTCATGCCTGAACGGCTTAGCATAGAGAAGTACAGTCGAGCTAATTCCATAATAATTGAAAGAAATGCGTGAACATGGGCAAGCAGAATACATAGGAAACTTATGTGTGCATAATCGTAGTTGACTGAATAGGTTCAAGATGTTCAAAATATACATAGTGGGTAGGCTCCAAGTATATGATTTAGGTAAGTTTAGATGCTAGAGAATACATGACTATAGGCTAAATTCAAGGTCGATAAGATTGCAAACAAAGGTAACAACATAGTGTTATCATATAGGTTCAGAAAACTCGAACAAGCATGGTATTCAGGTCATGACCACAACTAAGAATAGAATTGCAAGAGACAAGGTACTCACCAGTTGCAAATTAAACGAACAAGGAAATTAAGTTCCAGCAGCAAATCAACTAGCAACAAACAGCAGGACTCCCGAAATCTCAGTGCGTTAGAGTTCGCAAGGTTTTCGAATGAACCCCGAGCAGTGCTCACACTGAGAAAGGAGAAATAATCAAATTCCGGTGGCCTTGGCTTTCAGCCGGCCAAGGTCTCAAATTTCAGAATAGTAGAATGAGTGGGAGTGAGAGAATAACAGATATTAGGGTCCGTTAAAGGGGATGTAGGGTAGGGGTTTATATAGTAGTTAAATCGGACGAGTAAATAAGGAAAGAAATCAAGAAAACATAAGCAAGGAAAAGAAAAATGTATATGCATTCACTAATGCAACCGGTAAAGGAAAGAAATCGAATCCCAAACCCTAGTTAGGGGTTGACGTTTGAAATAGGCCAACTGGTGTGAGTAATCAAGCCTCTCTTCATGTATGTGGATGAAATACTGTCCAAATCTCCAAGATAAAAGTTGATCTAGCCCGATATCAAAAAGTCTCACTTGCCAAAATCGAACAAGTACTCAAGTAATTCCACAAGCGTGTTCATATTGGCGAGGTATTACGAGTAAGGTAGGTGAATCATGAGATGATTCCATTTCCCTGTCGGAATCGGAGAGAGATTGGTGAAGCGACTATTAGGGATTCACAGAAGAGAAAAGAGGAGGATTTGGGGGCAGCTGTCTAGGGGAAATGTCTCTAAGGTTTTAGGGGTGAAAGATATAAGGAGAATGAGGGGTTTATTATGGGGCGTTGATCTAAAGAGATCAATGTCCAGGATTAAAAGAAGTTTGGGCGGGTCAAGGAAATGGGTCTAGGATAGTGGCTGCTAGTGCTGGGTTAAAGGGTATTGGGCCAAGGTTTTTGGTAGGAAAATTAGCCCTATATTTGCTAACAATTAAATACACGAAAATTATTTAAAAAATAATTTAAAAAACAATTAATAGATAATAAGACATTACCTGTACAATAAAATGATTAAAAATAATAACTTAACATTATAAAAATATAAAAGTGTTATTTTATCTTGAATAATGTAATAAATATAATTATGCATAGAATATAGGCTATTATTGTAAAATTATGTAAATGACTCAAAAAATGCAAAGATAATTATATGAAATGAAGTAAAATATTATAAAACATATATGTAGAAATAAATAATGAATTTGGAATATTAAATCATCACAAAATAATTTAAGGGGTAGTTAATATATATTCAAGTAATTTAAATGCAAGAAATCAATTATAAAGCTCTAAAAAGTATGGAAAATTACAGAAAATACTTATATGACTGTTAGTGATGCAAAATGCGATTTGAAAGTATATATACTTATTTGAAAAATATGAAGGCAAAATTGGGTATCAACAGCTGCCCCTCTTTACCTGGATGATGAAAGAGTTATCGGGTACAGAAAATAATAACCAATTTTGTCCGAATTGAGTGAGGAATGATGTGATTGGAGAAAATTGGGGCCAAAACCTAGTTCTTGAGTTGGTTACATATCCCTGGTGTTATGGGAATCAAGCCGTGTGTAGTTCTGGATCCAACGGCGAACGGAAGCGGTGGAGTTATTATAAGAGGGTGGTGTTGCAGGTAATAGGTGGAGCTATATGTGCAATTTTGAATGTTATGGATATATAAGGCGAGTATTTGAGCGGTTATAGGATAAAAGGGCAATCAATTAATGGCCGTCAATTACATTTGAGATGGTCAGGGATGTGAACGTTGTGAACAGAAACCGGAGCAAAAATTACTCCTGTTTGTAGAATGTTTACCTTCCGAGTTGCCTACAAAAACTTAAAACACGATGCACGCGGATATATAGATTATTGCGAAAATTTAAACATGATGCAAATTCGTTTCGGACCATAAAGGTTGTATTCAGACGATGAGGATGATGTCCTTAGACCATGACGTCCTGGGCCATGAAGCGTATGATAAGGGATTCGCAGGCCATGAAATGGTGTCCTTGGGATATGAGGATGATGCCTCTGGACTATGACATCTCTGAATAATGATGTGCAGTTTCGAGGATCCTTAGGTCATGGAATGGTGTCTTCAGGCTATGAGGATGGTGCCTTCAGGCAATATGGCGATGTTTCAGCCCATGAAATGCAAAGATGTGGCGATATCGATCATTTGATAGAGAAAACAGATGATGGTTAGTCTTATGCGAGGACGAGACAAGACAAGACTTAGCCTTGTATGAGTTGAGGGCAGTGCTTGGCCCTATGCGAAGAAGGGAGACAATGCTTAGTCTTATGTAGTGTAGCGGAGACAATGTTTAGTCTCATGCGAGGGAGGACAATGCATAGCCACATGTAGTAATGGAGGCAGTGCTTAGCCTCATGCAGGGAATGGAGATAGTATTTAGTCTCATGCAAAAAAAGGCAATCATTAGCTTTATGCAATGTGGAGACAGTGCTTAGTCTCATGCAAAGAATGGAGACAGTGCTTAGTCTCATGCAAATAATGGAGACACTGCTTAGTCTCGTGCAAAGAAAGGCAGTGCTTAGGCTTATGCAATGTGGAGATAGTGCTTAGTCTCATGCAAAGAATGGAGATAATGCTTAGTCTCATGCAAAGAAGGCAATGTTTGGCCTTATGCCATATAATGGAGGCAGTGCTTAGCCTCATGCAAGGTATGGAGACAATGCTTAGTCTCACGCGAAGGAAGGTAGTGCTTAGCCTTATACAATAATAGAGGCAGTGCTTAGCCTCATGCAAGGTATGGAGACAATGCTTAGTCTCATGCGAAGGAAGGCAGTGCTTAGCCTTACGCAATAATGGAGGCAGTGCTTAGCCTCATGCAGTAATGGAAGCAACCCTTAGCTTCATGCAAGGTATGGAGACAATGCTTAGTCTCATGCAAAGAAAGGCAATGCTTAGCCTTATGCAGTGATGGAGGCAATGCTTAGCCTCATGCAAGGTATGGAGACAATGCTTAGTCTCATGCAAAGAAAGACAGTGCTTAGCCTTATGCAGTAATGGAGGCAATGCTTAGCTTCATGCAAGGTATGGAGATAATGCTTAGTGTCATACAAAGAAAGGCATTGCTTAGCCTTTGCAGTAATGAAGGCAATGCTTAGCCTCATGCAAGGTATGGAAACAATGCTTAGTCTCATGCAAAGAAAGGCAGTGCTTAGCCTTATGTAATAATAGAGGCAATGCTTAGCCTCATGCAAGGAAAGGCAATGCTTGGCCTTATGCAATGATGAGGGCAGCGCTTAACCCTATGTGAGAAAAAGCAATGACTAAGTACGAGAGGATAAAGCATTTCTTAGCTTGATGTGTTTGCGTTTGGCGCCCTTTGTCGATGTGAAGATAGTGATCTTGCTGTGTGTATTGTATTCGCGGACGTTCTTGTTATGTTCATTGTGCCTGCATTCGAAGAAAAATCGTGAGTTTTGCAGGGGAAAGGTTGGTTCGTGATCTCTATTCCTTGCTTCGCCTTTGCTTTTGTCTGGAGGCCCTGCTTGAATCACCTCGGGTAACGTCTGGCTACTATAGAAATAAATTTTTTGAAAAACATGCATTTGATAAATTATTTATGACAATGTAGTTGTTTGAAATAAATGATTATGCACGAGATGAAGTAATTTTTATGAACTGGTGACTGTGACGCATTTTGAGACGTTGCAATTTCCTTGCTTCGGAAATTTGAGGATCCTCTTCAAAATTTTGCCTCAGTTTAAATGCATACTTCTGGCAATACATTCTTTGGCGGTTCCAAAAGTGATGAGATCGGGCAAACTCGAGACCTTGCCCCAATTTTGACCATAGGAAAAATGAAGATTTTATTATGATATGACCAAACCCATATGGCTATCTACGTATCCCCTCTTAAACAGGAATCAGGTCAAGCATAGTTCAGTTACATCAAATAGAAAATGCAAAAATAATCTTAAACATAGTATCTCTTGACTGCGTCCGAATTGATGGGTTTTGGCCAAATCTCTCCATCCATCTCTGCGAGTATAAGTGCTCCTCCTGTCAATAACCCATGAACCATGTAAGGGCCTTGCCAATTGGGTGAGAACTTCCCCTTTGCTTCATCCTGATGTGGGAAGATTCACTTTAGTACCAACTGCCCCAGCGTGAATTGCCTTGACCTAACCTTTTTGTTGAAAGCTCTTGCCATTCTATTCTAGTAGAGTTGACCGTGACATGCCGCATTAATTCTTTTTCCATCAATGAGAGCTATTTATTCATACCGGCTTCGTACCCATTCTACATCGTTGAGCTCAACTTCTTGTATGATTCTTAAAGAAGGGATTTCCACTTCGGCGGGAATAACGGCTTCAGTGCCATAAACCAGTAGATAGGGAGTTGCCCAGTTGATGTACAAACTGTGGTGCGATACCCGAGTAAAGAAAACGGTAGCTTCTTGTGCCATTTTTTGTAATTATCTACCATTTTCCTTAATATCTTCTTGATGTTCTTGTTGGCAGCTTCTACGGCTCTGTTCATTTGCGGCCTGTATACTGTCGAGTTCCAATGCTTGATCTTGAATGTTTCACACATGGCTTTCATCAAGTCGCTGTTGAGATTGGCGGCATTGTCAGTAATGATTGACCCTGGTACTCCAAATCGACAAACAATATGGTCCCGAACAAAATCCGCTACAACCTTCTTAGTTACAGCTTTTTAAGACACGACTTCAATCCATTTTGCGAATTCGTCTAAAGCCACCAGAATGAACCTATGTCCGTTTGAAGCAGCGGGTTCCATTGGTCCGATGAAGTCCATACCCTAAGCAGAGAAGGGCCAGGGTGAACTTGTTGCATTAAGTTTGTTGGGTGGTACTCGTATCATGTCAGCATGTATCTGGTATTGGTGACACTTTTGAACATACTTGATGCAGTCCATTTCCATAGTCATCCAGAAATACCCTGCTCTTAATATCTTCTTGGTCAAAACGAAACCATTCATGTCGGGTCCGCAAGTTCCGACATGTATTTCCTCGAGCAATCTAGACGTGTCCTTGGCATCGACACACCACAGTGATCCCAGGTCAGGAGTCCTTCTATAAAGAATTCCTCCACTTTGAAAGAAATGGTTGACTAATCTGCGAAGTGTGTGGTTTTGAGTATGGGTAGCACTCTCTGGGTATTCTTCCTTTTCCAAATACTCCTTGATGTCGTGGAACCACAGATTTCCGTCAATCTCTTCTTCACCACGAGCACAATAAGCTGGCTGCTTATGAATTCCTATTGGGATAGGATTGATGAAATTCTTATCTAGGTGTTGTATCATGGAAGACAAAGTGGCTAGTGCATCTGTGAACTCATTCCGAATCCTTGGAACATGTTTGAACTCTATCTTTATGAACCTCTTGATCAGCTCTTGTACACAGTGCAAATATGGCAATATTTTAGTGTTTATCACAGCCCATTCCCCTAGAACCTGGTGCCCTAAAAGATCCGAATCTCCGATTACCAGCAGCTCCTGAATGTTCATGTCAATAGCCAATCTGAGTCCCAGGATGCAGGCCTCATATTCCGCCATATTGTTGGTGCATGAAAACCTGAGTTTTGCTGATACCGGATAGTGTTGACCGATTTTTGATACTAAGACAACTCCGATACCTACTCCTTTGAAGTTTGCTGCTTTGTCGAAGAACATCCTCCAACCATCGTATGCCTCGGTAATATCTTCTCCTACAAATAATACTTCTTCGTCGGGAAAATACATTTTCAATGGTTCGTATTCTCCATCTACAGGATTTTCTGCCAAGTGATCCGGCAATGCTTGCCCTTTGACTGCCTTATGAGTTACATAGAAGATGTCGAACTCACTCAGTGATATTTGCCACTTCGCTAACTCATGGGTTTCTGAAAGATGTCTTTTAGCGGATCCATCCTTGATATGAGATACGTAGTGTATGCGCAGAAATAATGTCTCAATTTCTGAGCTATCCATGTCAAGGCACAATAGGTGCATTCCAAGAAAGAGTACCGGGCCTCATATGGCGTGAACTTTTTTCTCAGATAATATATTGCCTGCTCCTTTCTTCCAGTTTCATCATGTTGTCCCAGAACACAAACAAAAGCCCCATATAACACGGACAAATAAAGTAGTAGAAGTTTTCCTGGTTCTAGTGGTACCAGCACGGGCGATTTAGATAAATACTCCTTGATTTTGTCGAAGGCTTTCTAGCATTCTTCAGTCCAGCTTGTTGCAGTATTTTTTGGCTCACATATCACCATTGATTGTGCTATAAAACGACTGATATAATTGAGGCGCCTTAGAAAACTTATCACATCCTTCTTATTCTTTGGAGGCGGCAAGTCCTGGATAGCTTTGATTTTTGACGGGTCTAACTCAATACCCCGACGACTGACGATGAAACCTAACAACTTTCCAGCAAGAACCCTCAAGGCACATTTTGCAGGATTCAACTTCAAATTGTATTTTCGAAGCCGATCGAAAAATTTCTTCAGGTCTGCTATGTGATCTGAACTCCTTATAGATTTGATGATAACATCATCCACGTACACCTCTATTTCTTTGTGTATCATATCGTGGAAAATAGTCGTCATGGCCCTCACGTAGGTGGCTCCAGCATTCTTCAGACCAACGGCATCATTTTGTAACAATATATTCCCCATGGTGTGATAAAGGAGGTTTTTTCGGCGTCCTCTTCATTCATCATAATCTGATGGTATCCTGCGAAGCAATCCACAAAGGATTGGAGTTCATGCTTGGCGCAGTTTTTAATTAGTATATGTGTGTTGGGCAGTGCGAAATCATCCTTAGGACTTGCTCTGTTCAAATCTCGGTAATCGACACATACTCTAACTTTCCCATCTTTCTTCGGAACTAGCACAATGTTGGCTAACTAGCTCGGGTATTCGACCACTCGAAGAACCTTGGCTTTGATTTGCTTGGTGGCCTCCTCTTTTATCTTCAAACTCATAATTGGCTTGAACTTTTTGAGCTTCTGCTTCACCGGAGGACACATGGGATTGGTGGGTAGCTTGTGAGCTACTATGGATGTGCTTAAACCAGTCATATCGTCGTAGGACCATGTGAAGATGTCTTCATACTCCTTTAGGAGTCTAATATACTCTTCTTTCTCCAGCAGTGATAGATGAATGCTTATACGCGTTTGTTTGACCGTTTTGGAATCCCCTTAGTTAACGGCCTCAGTTTCCTCCAAATTAGACTTTGGTTTGTTTTCAAAATCCTCTACCTCTTTGTTAAATTTCCTCAAGTATTATATCATCTTCAAAATCATATGAATCATTGTCCTTATGTTGCGTTGTCTCATTACATGTCACAGTCGTAGATTCATCAGGATATGTAATAATTATGTTGAAAAGAAATGCAGAATGATATTAATAAATATAAAAATCAGTAATGCATTAATAATACCTTTAAAAACGTTAACAAGTATGATTCGATGGCTCGAGTAATTATTTCAAACAAAATACTGAAAAATGTCTCAAATGCTCAAAACTATTTGAAAATAATTATTCTAATTTTCCAAGCTACCCAGGAACTTGACGGGCCCAGGATGGTGCCGCAGTCCAATTCTTGAGAACAACTCATTCTTCCACGGTCTGAATGGTAGGGTCTTCCTCCTCCTCCTCCTCAACAATTGCACTCCAGTCCAAGTCTTCTTCATCTAGAAACAGCTTCTTCATGCCAGCCAAAACCTCATCTTCCTAGATCCCCACATCATGTCAGCCTGATGGAATGTTTGGTGCAGAGGTGGTACGAGATGTTCCAGTGGATAATAAGGAGCACGCCATGGTGGTGACCAATTCTAATATTCCTGCTATGTGTATTCATAGTCCAAAAGTCGTGCCATGGTACTGTGGTTGTACGGGTTTGGTGATCCCCTAATCTTTTTGCCGAGACCCTTGCCTGGATCATACCTCACCCACATCAATATTCTTTCTATCTTGTTGCTCCACCATCGATCCTTTTCATTTACGTTTACCCGTTCAATGCGATGGTATGTTTCTCCACCCAGCTTCCTTCTATTTTCGATGACCGGAATGATCTGGTTGGTGTAGATGGGGTTGCTTCCATCTCCATGGATGATCACCTCCTGATGATTCCGCTCAAATTTCACAGCCTGGTGCAGAGTTGAAGCTACTGCCCCGGTGGCATGTATCCATGGTCTTCCTAACAATAGATTGTAAGTAGCAGATATATCTAGCACTTGGAACTAGACATCAAACCAAGTCGGACCCGTACATAGACTGAGGTTGATTTCTCCAATGGTGGCTCTCTGAGATCCATCGAATGTTTTCACATTCATGCTTCCTCTTTGTATCTCGTGCAGGCCTTTACCTAGTCTCTTTAGAGTGGTCAGTGGGCATATGTTAAGACTCGAACCCCCATCTATCAAGACCCTGGATGAACTTATCTTCAAATTGCACTGTGATGTGCAACGCCCTATTGTGACTCAGTCCTTCTGGTGATAATTCATCTTCGTGTAAAGTGATTTTGTGGCAGCAAGGTGTTGGTAACTCGGGGATGAGGGTTGATATGTGGGTGGAGGTGTTTGGTATGTGAGGGGAGACTTAGGGCCTTGGGCTACCATCACGACACCCACTTCTTTCTTCTTCGAAATGCCTCCGGATTGCAAAGCTTTATTTGTGGCCTGCAGTGCCTCGACATTGGTTACCATCCCATTCTTAATTCCTTCTTCTATTCTTTCTCCTAGCTTGATGATGTTATAGAACTTGTGATTTTCAATGACCATCAACTTTTCGTAATTCTGCGGATCTTGAGTTCTAACAAAGAACTCGTTCATTTGTTCTTCTTCAAGTGCTGGCCTTACCTTCTCTGATCTCCAACGAGTAGCGTACTCGTGGAAAGTTTCTGTCATGTTCTTCTTGAGGTTTTGAATGTAGAAAATGTCTAACACATTTTCTATGTTGAACCTGAATCTTTTCATGAAATCTGACGCCATATTCACCCAACTAACCCACTTCTTTGGGTTTTGACTGATATACCAAGACAAGGCGTCTCCTGTAAGGCTTCACATGAACAGTTTCATGTAGATTTGTTCATTCTTGCCCACTCCTACAAGCTTGTCACAGTATGTTCTCAGATGCACCTTCTGATCACCAGTACCATCGAACATTTCAAAATTGGGAGGTTTGTAACCCTCCGGCAGTTCCACATTTGGCTGAATACATAGGTCTCATAGTTTAGACCTTCAACGCCTTTACCACCTTCAACACTCTGAACTCTACCAGTGAGCTTCTTGAGTTCCTCTGCCATGTTTTTAATGAGGAGGTTCTTCTCAGTCAATTCGGGTAGGGTTTGCTACGGGGTGTAAGGTAAGGTTTTCATATATATCGGATTTGTTTTGATGGATTCCCGGAAGTTGGGTATATGGGTGGTCATTGGTCGAGTTGTGGGGATTGGGAGTAGGTTGTGGTGCATTTTGGGGAGTGTGATAAGTAGTGGTTTGCGGGTATTGAGTTGGATGATGGTGGTGTTGTTGTGGGGTTGGTACTGATGGCTAGTGAAGGTTCTGGGGAAGTGCGGGATACTGGTGTGGTGCGGGATACTGGTGTGGTGCGGGAGGATTTGGTGGTGGGTTCTGGTTTTGTGTGTTTTGCGGTGGTGTTTGGTTCTGGGTAGTCGAGTTTTGTTGGTTGATGTCTGGAACATTGAGATTAAGGGAGAGGTTCGCCAAATTTCGGACCTACTCAAGCTCACCCTATAGTTCCAGGATTTTCTGCTCCAAACGTACGACCAACTCATTCTGTCCCGGAGTACTTCGACCATCTGAAGTTTCAACGTTTTCCGCTATAGTAGCAATGTATTTTCTTATATCACTTAAATCATCCATTTTCCCTTTTCCTTCACCTTTGCGGTCGCTTGGTGGAGGAGGAGGTGGAGGACCTCTGGATCTGGTGTGGTATGCTGATGATGCCAGTATGCACGAACCAACCTTTGGGAATGGGAATAATCAAAACAGAAAAGAAAAAGCAAAGGTAACCAAGTTATTAAGGTGAAATAAAAGAGTGTTTGCAATATTTAAACATGTTTCAAAAAGTCACGCAATAATTCGCGTCCTAATTTTAGGGATCTCATTGTGCCTGAGGTAGGCCTAAGCGACACATAGACTTGGAGAAAATTGATGCCAACATTTGCTTCATTTCATTAATGCGAAAATGAGTCAAATCAAAATTTTACTAAATGGACAATAATAATAAATTTACTAATGGCATTTAGCCTTATTACACCAAAATCTAAGCTAGAAAGCAGTAAAGAACATCATCTCTTAGTCTACTTTGTCCCTGAAGGGCCTTCTCCATGCTTGGCTCTTTTGACCCCATCAATCAGGTTCCCAAGATCGCGCATATCCTACAGTAAGTAAGCTTTTGCTAGATGTCCTCCTTCACCATCATCCATGCCTTGGCAATCCGAGAGTCTCTTTCTCATCTTCCCTTCTAGCTCCATCAATCCTTGTTCCAAGTATTCCAATCTTTCTGTTGACTTAGTGGCAATCTCCTTCCATTCCTTTATTGCCTCCATGTTCACTTTGTGCTCTTCCAGATGTTTAGCTTCAGACTCGAACACCCTTTTGCATAGCCTCTTATACTTAACCTGTGCCGTAGTTACTTCATCTATGATTCTGTCCTGCAGATTGACACCTGGCTTGACGTCCCTCGCTACGTCGTCTTCCAGCCATGATAGATAGTAGTACATATGACCGTCATGATACCTGTCTGGCTCGATGGTTTCTCTTTCCACAATGATCTTTTGGTTCCACATATGTTGCGCCTCGAACTTAAACAGAATGACTTCTCCTTTGAAATATACCTTGTATTGGACCATATTGGAAACCCGATATATGACTTATTTCCTTTCAGCTTGTCGCATTACCCTTATAGGAGCGTAAGGATAGATGCCTTGCAACCCGATCAGTACCAAATGAGTACCCCCCCTTGACCTGATAATGAACTCACTACTAGGAAACCATACAAACATCCAATGTACCTGCTCGTCTGTTAGATTGCTGAAGAAACGCACCCAATTTATAGCATTTCTAAGCTGTGCAAACTGTCCAGAATAAACGTTTGGGTGATGGTTGGCTATGTAGTCATTTAGTGGCCTTCGCAGAAGCTCTTTATGGTAATCTCCTCTCTGAAAGTGTTCCAGCAACAAGACTTGTAGCAATAGATTACAACCCTCAAAGTGTCCAAATCCCTGCTTGCACCGATCTAGAGCACGGTACATCTTAGCTAAGATCATAAGGATAGTGGTATAAGTTTGTCCCTCGATGCCATCCATCAAGGTCCTGGCGACCATGGCTAAGCGAGTATGAATCCTTCCCCCTTTCATTAGAAATATCAACAGCCCTAAGAAGCAGACGACGAACACATAAACCTGACGGTGCACCCATCCCAATGAAGTAATGGCTAGTTCGTCATGGAGAAGATGATACGACTTGCTATGCCCATAACGCTCGTAAAGAAATTCAAATGGGATGTATGATTTCTTTAGACAGAGCAACTCATCGTTCTTCTTAAAACCCAACATTTTCAAAAAATCGCGGGGAGTGCAATTCTCTGGTACCAGTAATCCTGAACTATCCCATGGCAACTTGGCGAAGCCTCCTCTTTCTTCTAGGAAAGGAGTCATTTCCGTATTGCCAAATAGAAAAACAACTCTTTTCTTATCCCAGAACATGGTAGCGGCCTCAATCAATTCCCTATTTGGTCGTAGCAAGGATGACAAGTCACCAAGTACTCTACTCAGATGATTTTTGTCGCAAGGTACAAGGTCTTTCCACCAGTCAAGTAGCAAAGGTGGGATGTTTTGGACCACACTGAACCTGGGGATTTCATGCTTCTTTTTCTGCAAACCAACAAAGTTTAGGCCTTTCCCCCTCCATATTTGACTAGTTACGAAATAATAATCAACATGTTGGCATATTTTCTCCAAGTAATGCTCATAATATGATAGTGTCCATTGGGATAGTGGAAATCCCGTCGGACTTTGGACAAGGCTCATCTTAGCGGGTTGTTACATTAATAACGCTCCAACCCATACTAGGTTTAGCATGATGCATGTATATTTCAAGTTGGATTAGGGTTTCTAGAATGGTATAGACTGGTACTCCCAGGTGGACAACTTGAGAGGGAAAGGCACACGACCGTCGATTGCAACGCTGATCGACTAGTCTACTGCAAATAAGCCTTTCCAATTTAAAGGTTGATTTTCAGGAAAGAGCGGACACTCATCAAGCACCGGTATGTTGATAATTGGCATGAGTGGAGTATGATGTGGAGCATGCTTTATGCAGAAATAATAACACATTGCCAAGTATTTGCGTGTAAAAAGCAGTAAATAAAATAGCAAAAGTGAACATGAAAAGAAGAGAAAAGAAAAGAAAGACAAAAGAAAGAAGTCAGTTTGGCATACGAAAATGTGCGAGAACGTAATGTAGCATTCAAGATGAAAAGAAATGAAGAGCGGTCATACATGCTATAGAAAAGGAGAATAAGGAAAGGGATGCGCATGCCATAGAAAATTTAAACCAACAAAGGAGAATAAGGAAAGGGATGTGCATGTCATAGCAAATTTAAACAAATAAAGGTGTATAAGGAAAGGGATGTGCATGGCATAGCAAATTTAAACAAACAAAGGAGAATAAGGAAAGGGATGTGCATGTCATAGCAAATTTAAACAAATAAATATGAGTAGTGGAAGAGATGTGCATGTCATAGCAAATTTAAACAAATAAAGGTGTATAGGGAAAGGGATGTGCATGTAACAAAAAAAGTAATCCACATAAGTCAAGTTCGTTATGGTAAGAGCCTAAGTGTAAGTCCCCAGCAGAGTTGCGATGCTGTCGCGCCCCGTTATCCCGCGAAAGTGTGCTTCGACGTGACAACTCTTTTAAATGAGGGTGTTAAAAGAGAAGAGTCCTCACCTAATGATTTTGAGGTGCGTTAGGGCCCCTATGTGCAAGTAACTCTATTTGACTAGTCCGTGTCACCAAAGATCGGGTAAGGGCTTATATTACCTCAAAGAGAAGGTGTTAGGCACTTTTCGAGGTCCACAACTGTGGGTCCCGGCCGAACTTTAGACTATGTGGATGATGTAATCGAGCTAGGTGATCAAATAAATAGAAGGAAAATTCAGAAGTTGCGGAGTCTTATTAAACACGTGAGAACCAGCATAAATCTTGATAGCTGTGCTGAACAAGTATGTAAAGAGAGGGGGATCCTAAGTTTTTTAGCCTAAAGGATCACCCCGTGCAACATAAATAATACTTCGCAACTCCCTTAAGGTGGGGGTTGCTCATATTATTCAGCGGGCACAGACTATCATCTCCTGCTACCCGATTACTATGTTAAAGTAGTTTACCTAAAGGCGTTCTAATTCAATTCTAGGTCGTACCTTATGCGTGCACTACCCCTCCCATACCTATAGTCCAGGAGGCTTTGGACCTCTATTTGGGTGGTTCTAGACTTCGCTAAGGATGCTTAAAATGATAAAACTAGCGCATATTCAAAAACATGTTGGACTACACACAAATACAAATAAAGGCTCAAGTCAACCTCCACACATAAAAAATAGACTGCACGCAGGCAAGTTTAGCGGTAGGCAGTTTTAGATGTATTAGAATCATTGAGTCCTATAGGCATGATTTCTAGGTGATTCCGATTTTCAGTATTATGCAGGCAGTGAATTATGTGGATTAAAGTGTTCATAGATCCTAGAAGCATGATTTCTAAGTTGTTGGTGCAAGGAGGCAGTAAGACTTCCCGAATTGCCAGTGCTGATGTTACAGGCATGCTTCTTAGGCAGGTGACAGTGTCCTGTAGACAGGATTTCTAGTAATTAGCAACTGAAATTGATTTTATGTACTTTATCCCCATAGGCATGTCGTCTAAGTGTAGAAATGACAAAGTAATTGATTGGTGGATTAAGATCCTATAGTCATGATATATAAAGGAGCAACGTACTACGAACAATAGAAGCAGTTGGATGATTGATTACTTGAAAACCTATAGACATGGTATATAGGTGTTTAGTAGTACACATGGAAACAAATATTGCAATTACTTGAGCTAACATGTTTTGACAAGTTTAGTGAAGTATATGTGTGATTCCTATAGGCATGCTTTCTCTTAATGTGCAACATGCTAAACTAAATGACGTATAAGACATGCTGAACGGAATAGCAAATAAAACACATAGACCCTATAGGCTTGTTTTTTACCCTTTTATGCAAGCATTAAAATATACCCGTTTTCCCAATTTCATTAACAACCCAATGTTTGTCACAAATTATTACAGGCCCAGTTAGAACAAATACAAACTTAATAGGGCTATTACAGGCCCAAATATAGCAATTATAGGTCCATCACAAGTACAAAGTAATCCAGCAGTGCCCTTCTGGACCTTCACCAACCGTACTCTTGTATATTTAATAGGCCCAATACCCAGGTTCGCAAGCTAGTCTGATCAATGCTCGGATCCATTAACACACACGGCCCAATAAGCCAGGCCCTAAACATGAAAAAATATTTCTTGCTCATCCATTAACGAATAACAGGAACATGGGGACGCAAAACAATGTCATTCATATAGCTCAGAGCTCAGGCAAAGGCACATGGATTCCTATTATTCATCAAGAGAAAGATTTTCTAAGTTTCACTTTAGGGGGTGACGTCTAACAGGTAGGAGGACACACGTGTACAAAGACCTTACAACGAGCACATATGTAAGGCTTTCAAACTTACAAATAAGTTCAAAGCATAGATTTCTTAGGATGCACCGGATTAGTTATAGGAGACATAAATCCACAAAGCAAGAAACTAAACATGAGAGTTAAGGATGTGTATTAGTTCTAAGGAGATTAACAAGAGACAATGACATGCTCGAGAGACTACCCTTTGGGATAGATACCACAACAGCCTTCCCAAGAAGAACATAAGGATTCAAGGTAGGACATAACTAAGGGTTGTAGATTAGTTCAGGGCAAGTAGAAATACTACTATGGAAACCTATTACAGAAGCTTAGGGTCAACAGTTTCACAAAGTCAATACTTTAACTTAGTCAGTAAACAAGTATTTAATACAAATTGATCAGATATAGCAAGTTTAGTTATGAACATCAAAGACTCCCCAGGCATTAAACCTGAGCAATCCTAGCATGAGCACGCATGAGTCTATAGAACACGATGGTGGTAAAGCAAACAACTACAATGAGGATTGGGGGTTCAAAAATGGTAGAGTAGCATGCTTATCTGAAGCGTTTAAAATTCATAAAGTCATGACCAAGTAGCAAGTCATGCCTGAACGACTTAGCATAGAGAAGTACAATCGAGCTAATTCCATAATAACTCAAAGAAATGCGTGAACATGGGCGAGCAGAAAACATAGGAAACTTATGTGTGCATAAACGTAGTTGACTGAACAGGTTCAAGATGTTCAAAATATACATAGTGGGTAGGCTCCAAGTATATGATTTAGGCAAGTTTAGATGCTAGAGAATACATGACTATAGGCTAAATTCAAGGTCGATAGGATTGCAAACAAAGGTAACAACATAGTGTTATCATATAGGTTCAGAAAACTCGAACAAGCATGGTATTCAGGTCATGACCACAACTAAGAATAGAATTGCAAGAGTTAAGGTACTCACCAGTTGCAAATTAAAGGAACAAGGAAATTAAGTTCCAGCAGCAAATGAACTAGCAACAAATAGTAGGACTCCCAGAATCTCAGTGCGTTAGAGTTCCCAAGGGTTTCGAATGAACCCTGGGCAGTGCTCACACTGAGAAAGGAGCAACCATAGAATTCTGGCAGCCTTGGCTTTCAGTCAGCCAAGGTCTCAAATTTTAGAATAGTAGAATGAGTGGGAGTGAGAGAATAACAGTGATTAAGGTCTGCTAAAGGGGATTTAGGGGTGGGGTTTATATAGTAGTTAAATCAGACGAGTAAATGCGGAAAGAAATCAAGCAAACATAAACAAGGAAAAGGAAATATATATGCAATCACTAAAGCAACCGGTAAAGGAAAGAAATCGAATCCCAAACCCTTTTTGGGGGTTTACGTTTGAAATCGGCCAGCTGGTGTGACGAATCAAGCCTCTCTTCATGTATATGGACGAAATACTGTCCAAATCTCTAAGATCTAAGTCGATCTAGCCCGATCTCAAATAGTCACATTTGCCAAAATCGAACAAGTACTCAATTAATTCCACAGATATGTTCATAATGGCGAGGTATTACGAGTAAGGTAGGTGAATCATGAGATGATTCCATTTCCCTGTCGGAATTGGAGAGAGATTGGTGAGGCGGCTATTAGAGATTCACAAAAGAGAGAAGAAGAGGATTTAGGGGCGACTTTATAGGGGAAATGTCTCTAGGGTTTTAGGGATGGAGGATATAAGGAGAATGAGGGGTTTATTATGGGCCGTTGATCTTAAGAGATCAACAGCCAGGATTAAAAGAAGTTGTGGCGGGTCAAGGGAATGGGTATAGGATAGTGGGCTGCTGGTGCTGGGTTAAAGGTTATTGTGCCAAGGTTTTTGGTTCGAAAATTTAGCCCTATATTGGCTAATAATTAAATACATGAAACATTAAAAATCTAAGGAGCAAAAATCCTCTGTAGGGTTACGATTTCTGGCGACGAGTTTTCTATGAGTTCTAATGCCATAATGGCGACTCCGGCGACTGGCCAGCCACCTGACGGTGCTGGTCAGTTGTCTTCTTCCTCCCCCAGTCCACCATTACCCTTAACAACCGCAAATTAGCCTCCTAAATATGCAGATTTTTCCAACCAAGAACCCTAAACAACTCCATGCAAACGCTAGCTACTGTTGCGACTACTGCGATGTCTCCTGCGACTGCTGTGCCGATAAAACTAGTAGAATATCTTCATGGTGAACCTATTGTTCTCTGGAAAAAGGCAGAAGTGAAGCAATATATTGTCAAACAAGGTTTACAGCTAGCAGTCCTTGGAAAATTTTCAGATGGAAAACCAAGTATCAATGAAATACGTAAGGTTCTTCCTATTCAATGCGAACTTAAAGGAGCATGCTCGATTGGTTTAATAGAAGATAATCATATTCTGATAAGGCTGTCATTGATCGAGGATTATATACATCTACTTTCAAAGCCAGCGTATTATTTGAAGATAGATGGAACCATGTGGCAGATGCGTTGTTCGAAGTGGAATCCATGGTGGACACCCGAGGAAGAAACACCCATAGCAGTGGCATGGATTATTTTTTCGGAACTACCTCTGAATTTCTTTGGTAAGGAATTTGTTTTTTCAGTTGCTAGGGCAGTGGGTAATCCGTTACGCGTCGATTTAGCAACTCAAAACAGGACTAGACCAAGTTGCGCAAAAGTAAAAGTTAAAGTAAACTTATTAGCTAAGTTTCCACAAAGGATTAAGATTGTTGAGGAAGAAGATGATACTGGACCAGAAATTTCTAAATGGATCAATATTAGGTATGATTATATGTCTAAATATTGTAAGAGCTGCAAGAAGCAAGGGCATAATGAAGATGATTGCTGGGTGATTAATTCAAAACTTAGGCAAGTTGAGGAAAACGAATTGGTGGGGATTGTTGCTCATTCAACAAGGGTTCTTTCGAGTGGTAAAGTAGTTGGAAACCCTTCTAATCAAGCTCGACAAGAATGGATCAAAGCAAGAACAAATAGATATCAAAGAGATGGAAAAGGCCATATTATCGAGTCTGCAAATTTGAAAATCAGTGTCGATGACAAGGACAAAGGAAATATCAATGATAAAGGGAAAGCCAAGGTGGATGAAGCAATAACAGTGAACAAATTTCATGCTTTAGACATTGAGGAAGTTGACGATGTCGATATTGAAGAACCTGGACAATTGAAAACAACAGATGGCAAACAAGAGCATCACGGTACATCTGGGGAGAAGAAGCAGTTGCAAGAAGAGCAACATCAGCATCTGCAGGTTCAAATTTCTACTGATAATGGAAAAGGGGCAGAAGATGTTAGGGAAAGCATACGTGTAAAGAAGGAAGCAGTGGATAAGGTCATCAAGGAAGCTGCTGAAGGACCAGAGGATCTAACTAGAAAGGAAGCGACCATTGATTGGGTGCATAGAAGATTTGGGACGGACAAGAATGAGTTAAGGAAGCTGAATTTATTAGCTAAACCATCGGGACATGAAGTTCAATCAAAAACTGTTGAGGATTCGTCACAACAATTACAATGGAATGAAGGTAGCTCAAAGAAGACAAACTCTACTGATCAACTGGGAGACTCAGAGGATCGAACAAACCAGATAGAAGCTGCAAATACTAAGGATAAAGAGGACTGTGTGCAGAATCAGAAATTACCAGAGTTAGGGTTCGATGCTACAATAAACCCTAACCCTAACCCTAACCCTAAGATACAGAAAACAATTAGTTTCGAAGATAAAATTGATGAGAAAGAGACAAGACCAGTAGCTTCAACGGAACTGGTAGTATTCTTAGATGGAAGTCCACTGTCTCTGGATGATCAAGCTGCGGCAACAGGTAAAGATAGTCCAAATGTGGCAATAGTCGGAGATACAATAAACCCTAAGGGTTTTTGGCCATCTGATCGACAGTCGCAGGAATTGCAGGTAGCAGATGATGCAACGAAGATGATAAACAGTGAATCTTCAACCATAAGTTTACTGTTATTGCTTTGATGGAGCCTTTTCAAAGAGCTGGACATATACATAGATATAGAAGAAGACTAAGAATGGAGACAGCACACGCTAACATAAATGGCAAGATATGGTTGTTTTTTGAGGCAGCTGTCGATTGGGAATTGGTGATGGACACAAATCAACAGGTGACTGTTAAGGTACTTGATAATAAAATTGATAAGCAGATCATAATGACTTTTGTATATGCTAAATGTGATGCTTTAGAACGATTGGAACTCTGGGACAATCTTTATTATATGGATAGTGATATGGACGATCCTTGGATGGTTGGAGGTGACTTTAATGTTCTATTAAATGAGGAGGAAAAGACAGGGGGACGACTTGTTTATCCTCTAGAATATGAGGATTTTGCGTTCTGTGTGAATTCTTGTGGATTGTTTGATCAAGGATACAAGGGGAGTCCTTTTACATGGTGGAATGGTAGGTCGAATGGAGAGTGTTCGAATACAGAGTGTATATTCAAGAGATTGGATAGAATTTTAGTAAATTTTCCATTTCAAAATCGGTTTCCTGCTATAGAAGTGGAACATTTGATAAGAACAGACTCGCATCATGCTCCTTTACTAATGACTTGTGGAGAGCAGGTATCAAATTTTATTAAGCCATTTAGGTTTTTAAATTTCTGGATAAAACATGAAGGTTTCCTGGAGGTTGTGAAATAAAATTGGACACCAGATTTCATAGAGGATCCATACCTTATCTTCAAGCATAAGCTTAAGAAGGTAAGATCAACTTTGTCTAAGTGGAGTAGAGAGACATTTGGTGATATTTTTAAACAATTAGCTATACTTGAAGATATAGTGAAGGTGAAAGAAATGTTATTCAAAGAGGATCCATCCATAGAAAATAGGGTGGTGCTTCAGAAGGCACAAGCAGAGCTAAAAAATATTTAAGTATCGAAGAACAATATTGGAAGCAGAAGGTTGGATTGATGTGGTTTGAGGAGGGATATAAGAATATGAAATTCATAATTATGTTAATGGGAAAAGGAAAAAGTTACAATTAAAAAGGATTCAGAATGATACTGGACAATGGCTGGATGATCAGGAGCAAATGTCTAAGGCAGCAGTGGCATTCTATCAAAATCAGTTTACTAGTGAAGGTGACCCTGCAGACTTCTCAATGCTGGATAATGTACCAGTAATGGTCTCTATGGAACAGAACTTGGAACTTTGCAAATATCCGACTATTGACGAAGTAAAATCAGCAGTGTTTGAATTAAATGGAGAAAGTGCTAGTGGTCCAGATGGATTTACAGGACTGTTTTATCAGGTATGTTGGGAGATCACTAGTTTTGATATTTATAGCATGGTATTGCATTTCTTTGGAGGTGCTCCAATGCCTAAATCTATAACTCATACGAATCTCGTGATGTTACCTAAGAGGTCGACAGTTGAAACATTCTCAGATTTAAGACCGATAAGTCTGAGTAACTTTGTTAACAAGGTCATTCATGACAGGCTTCAAAAGTTTCTGCCTTGCTATATTTCACAAAATCAGTCTGGTTTCGTCAAGGATAGGAGTATATTCGAAAATATTTTAATAACACAAGAGATGGTAACAGATATTAGGAAGAGAGGCAAGCCAGCTAACATGGTGATTAAGCTCGATATGGCAATAACATATGACAGAGTGTCATGGAAATTTTTACTACATGTGCTAAGGAAAATGGGATGTGCAGAACATTTTATAACTATGGTTTGGAATATTTTGTCCAATAATTGGTACTCTATACAAGTTAATGGACAATCGACGGGTTTATTCAAATCAACCAGGGGATTGAAGCAAGGAGACCCTCTATCTCCTGTTTTGTTCATTATTTCTGCAAAAGTATTGTCAAGATCAATGAAAAAACTACTTGAAGACAAATCATATGTGGGATATGGCATGCTAAAATGGCCTGATCTTTTGAATCATTTATCATATGCTGATAATACTATAATTTTTGCCTCGGCACATGCTGCAACTTTGAGGACAATTATGGCAGTGTTAGGAGGATACGAGAGGGTGTCAGGACAGTTGATCAACAAGGCCAAAAGCACTTTTTATATGTATACAAATGCAGCTCATGAGCATGTTCGAGCAGTAGAGGACATCACCGGATTTGTTAAAGGGCAATTTCGATTTACATATTTGGGATGTCCAGTCTTTCATACTAGGAGAATAAAGGAATATTACAATGATCTCATAAAAAAGGTGAAGAATAAGTTACATTCTTGGAAAGGAAAGTTATTATCATATGGAGGAAAAGCTACTCTTATCACCAGTGTGTTACAAAGTATGCAGTGTATATGCTATCAGTGCTGGATCCTCCAAAGAATGTACTAGAACATTTGCATAAAGTGTTTGCAAGGTTTTTCTGGAGCAACAAGGAAGAAGGAAGGAGCAGGCATTGGTCATCTTGGCAGAATCTGTGTTTACCTAAAGAAGAAGGAGGACTGGGATTTAGATCTTTGTATGATGTATCGAACGCACTCTTTGCTAAGCTATGGTGGAGATTTAGGACTACAAAAATGTTGTGGTTTAATTTCATGTGGAATAAATACTGCAAGAAAGAAATACCTACTGTTGTGCAATATAGAGGAGGGTCACATGTCTGGAAACTGATGATATTAGCTCGAGAAAAAGTAGAACATGAGATTCTGTGGGAATTGAAAAGAGGAACAACTAGTATATGGCATGAGAACTGGACAGGTTTGGGGGCTCTATATCATGTTATTCCTGATGATTTTCACATAGAAGAAGAAATACAAGATGTAGCTGAATTGAGACAAGAAGGAGCTTGGAATGAGCAACTGTTAGATCAACTACTACCTGAAGATATCACTACACATGTGAAAGAAAATGTAGACTATTATGAGGATGACAGTGAATGGGATAAACCTTACTGGATGCCTAATCCTTCAGGAAAATTTTCAGTAAGAAGTGCTTGGCAGATAGTAAGGCATCGAGCTAATTCACATAAGGAGTTCAGCTTAATGTTGGTGTTGTCAGCAACCGCAAGAAGAAACAATTAACCATATTTTTCTAACGAGTCCTACTGCTGTCAAGGTATGAAAAATGTTAATAGGAGCTGCTGGTATTATAGTGCCGTTAGTGCAAGTGAAACAAGTAATAAGAAGCTGGTGGAATGCAAAGTGTTGTCCCAAGTTAAAGCCTTTATATCAAGCTGCCCCAGCTGTTATCACATGGCAATTATGGAAGAAAAGAAACAAAGGTAAACATGGGAGTATGGTGTCGTCAAAAGAGTATGTCATGAAGTGACAAGACCTTGTATTACTTAGCAAAGAATAGGTATCCATGGTTAACTAATATACCTATGTTATGGTCTGATTTGATCTAATATCTTGATGCATACAGACCAGTGTTGATGACAAAGAGGATAGTTTGGCAGTTCCCATATCGAGGGTGGTTTAAATGTAATATTGATGGAGCATCAAAAGGGAATCGGGGACCTAGTTCCTTTGCATTTTGTGTAAGGAATGATAAAGGAGATTTTATTTACGCTAAGGCAGTCGATATTGGGGTGGAAACAGACATGGGGGCTGAAGCTAAAGGAATAATGTATGGTTTACAATACTGTGTCGAGCAGGAATTGCATCCATTGGTACTGGAAATAGACTCGTTAGTATTACAAAAGGTGATAGATGGAGAATGGGATATACCTTGGTCGATTAGTTCAGAAGTGAGGAAGATCAGAAGGATGATGGAGCAATTCAATGTGATTGTGTTGCATGTTCTAAGAGAAGGCAATACAATGGCAGATTTTTTAGCTAACATGATTTTTTCTTTTGCAGGTACTCTACAGTTCAGCTCATTTGATCAACTACCAAGTGGAGGAAGACAACTCATTAATTTAGACAAAGCTCAAACACCAAATTTAAGAATTAGAATCGCCAAGAGAAGAGCTCCAGATTGATGTTGAAGTATATAACATCGAAGCAGTAACTTAGTAGCAGAATGAATCATACAGTTTTATAGCATTCTCCAGTGGTATTAGTATGGTTTCATGCTCAATCTGGTGATGTAATAAAGCTGTATGGGCAACATGCTATAAGTCACTGGTGCACAAAAGAAGAAAGGAATCAAGTATTACATGTAGTCGAGCAGGATAATAATGTTGTTCGATCTCAAAAGGTGAAGATACTACTGTTGGATTCCAAGTTGACATTCTTAAAATGTTGGATCATTGAGCCTAATATAGAAGAGTGGCTCAATCGAGGATAAGAGTGAAGGAATTTCGAAATCAGAATTTGGACAGCATAAGCTTGAAGGTCGAGGTCAGTATATGGCTGATGGTTGAATATAAAACACATGAACAGTGGACAATGCGAAGTACAATCTATACGATATTAGATCACTATCTAGTGGTATTAGCATGTTATCATGCTCAATCTAGAGGTGTGATAATGTTGTATGGAAGGTGTAAGTTAGAACACTGGTACATAGGAAAAGATTTGGATTGGAAAATCAGAATTATAGATGAGGTTTCTGTGTGTGATCGATGACAGATGGAGCAGTCCACTAAGAGGACATTCTGTCTAAGTTGGAATCAAAACAACATAGATAGGTGGATGATTCTAGTGCTGCTTCAGAATCAAAGACATCGGATCGAGGTAATAAGATCGAAGAAGATAGTATGCAGACATTTTAATCGACATCACAATTGAAGAATACAAATCGAAGACATTTTATCGAAGCCATACAATCTAGGATGAAGCTTGAGCATAATTGAAAGTACTCTATCGAGGTTAATATGAGGAAGATGTTAAAGAAAGATCGCAGTCAGCCCTTCGAAAACATACTGTTTAACATTTATACAAGAATATCGAGGGTGGATTATCAAGCATATAAACAGTGGCTTAGCCACAATACTAACTATACGATATAAGAACACTTTACAGTGGTATTAGTATGGTTTCATGCTCATTCTGGAGGTGTGATAATGTTGTATGGAAGGTATAAGGTGAAGCACTATCACATAAGGAGAAACTTGGATAAAATAGTTGGTACAATTGATGATATTGAATGGGATCGACAGCAAAAGGGAACACTTGTGCAGGTCTATATCAAGAGGACATTTTTCATATGTTGGATCATTGTTTCTAACATAGGAGAACGGGAATCTTGTGGCAGATCGAAGTGTTGTAGTTAGAAAACAGAAAGTCGAGGTCACACAGCCGATGTTGCAGACAGTTCGATTTTTTCTGGTTACAGAACTATGGTCGAGAGCAGTGTTGATTGCTACTGCAACCAGCATGCACAATCAAGACTGCATCGATGACACATTGTCAATTCCAAAAAGTACGTGAATAGTGGAATACCTACAGAAAAATTCATACAACATTAGAACACTATCCAGTGGTATTAGCATGTTATCATGCTCAGTCTGGAGGTGTGATAATGTCGTATGAAGAGTATCAAGTAGGCCGGTATTTCATAAATCAAAGGATCGAGATCAACTTACTGAAGAATGATGCCAATTTATTCAAGTTACTGCTATCAACAAGCAATTTCTTTACATGTCAGAAAAGTAAGATAGAAGAACAAGTTCATACTCATTACTACATTAATTCAAGTATTCACATCAATTTAACAACAACAGTGCTGGTTCTAGATCGAAGCCACATCATAGAAGACAATTTATCAAGGCCAATTTATTCTCTATCGATGAGGGTGGAATATCAAACACTTAAACAGTGCCAGAGTTGCAATATAATCTATACAATGTTGGAACATTATCCAGTGGTATTAGCATGGTATCATGCTCAATCTGGAGGTGTTTTAATATTGTATGGAGAGTATAATGCTAGGTCGAAGTCAGCTTATCGAAGTCACAAAATAGAGAATACCTACAGCTCGATATCATACTATCAAAGTCATTATTTCAAATTGCAATCGAGCTCTACACATTCGAAGTGCCAGTTCGAGAAGCCATGCTTAAGAACAACAATGCTTAAGAACAACAGTGTTGGTTCTAGATCGAAGCCACATCATAGAAGACAATTTATCGAGGCCAGTTTAGTGTTAATCAATGAGGTTGGAATATCAAACACCTAAACAGTGCCAGATGCTAGGTCGAAGTCAGCGGATCGAAGCCACAAAATCGAGGATACCTACAACTCGATATCACACTATCGAAGTCATCGTTTCAAATTTCAATCGAGCTCTACACATTCGAAGTGCCAGTTCGAGAAGCCATGCCAGAAGTTGCCAGTTCAAGAAGCCATAGCAGGTGTTCGTGGATATAAGCTGAAGATCTGATAGGAAACATAATAGAAAAGTTACAGTACTGAAGTCAATGTTGAGCCTGAACCAACGATACTATGTGAAGGAAGATGGAGATTCACGTTTGCCATGTCCATTGGAACGCAAAACTTGGCTCCTGGTGAGAGCGACAGAGGTGCTATATTGATGTTTTGCACTTGGCAGGTGAATGCACATGCCTTCATAGATGGAAAGTTGGTTGCGCTACGAGTTGTAATAGATAGTTTTCAGTTAGTAGTAGATCTAGAATTAGTTTTGCATTTTTTATAGTTTTTGACAACTAGTAAACTTTGTTTTATTTATTTTACATATATATAACCTCTAGGCAATCAGACTAGAGGTGTATTTGCTTTAAAAAAAAAAAAAATTAAATACATGAAAATTATTTTAAAAAAATAATTTATTAAAATAATTAATAAATAATAAGACATTACTTGTGCAATAAAATGATTAAAATAATAACTTAACATAATAGAAATATAAATATGCTATTTTAGCATGAATAATGTAATAAATATAATTATGTATAGAATATAGACTATTATTGCAAAATTATCTAAAAAACTCAAAAAATGCAAAGATAATTATTTTTAATGAAGTAAAATATTATAAAACATATATGTAGACATAAACAATGAATTTAGATTATTAAATCATCACAAAATAATTTAAGGGGTAATTAATATATATATATTTAAGTATTTTAAGCGCAAGAAAATCAATTTTAAAGTTCTAAAAATTATAGAAAAATACTTATATGACTCTTAATGATGCAAAATTCCATTTGAAAGTATATATACCTATTTGAAAAATATGAGGGAAAAATTGGCTATCAACACCCGCAGTTGAGAGGAACATAACCAACATCTTCGGATTGTACTTCAGACTCTGAGAGATAGTCAGTTATATGCCAAGTTTTAAAAGTGTGAGTTTTGTTTGGACTCAGTCACCTTTTTGGGGCATGTTGTATAGGCCGAGGGGATAAAAGTGGATCCTAAGAAGATTGAGGCGGTTCAGAACTAGCCTAGACCTACTTCAGCTACAGAGATTCGGAGTTTCTTGGGTTTGGCAGGTTATTATTGCCGGTTTGTGGAGGAGTTTTCATCAAGAGCAGCCCTATTAACTAGATTGACCCAGAAGGGTGCTCCACTCAGGTGGTCGGATGAGTGCGAGTTGAGCTTTCAGAAGCTCAAGACTGTCTTGACTACAACTCCGGTATTGGTATTGCCCATAGGTTCAGGATCCTACATGGTGTATTGTGATGCATTGCATACTCGGCTCAGTAAAGTGTTGATGCAAGATGGCAAGGTGATTGCATTCGCGTTGCGACTGTTGAAGGTTCATGAGAAGAATTACCCTGTTCATGACTTAGAGTTGGCAACCATTGTTCATGCACTGAAGATTTGGAGGCATTACCTCTACAACTTGTCGTGTGAGGTATTCACGAATCATCAGAGTCTACCGTATTTGTTCAAGCAAAAGGATCTCAACTTGCGACATCGGAGGTGGTTGGAGCTGTTGAAAGACTATGATATTACCATTTTGTATCATCCTCGGAAGGCCAATGTAGTGTCCGATGCCTTGAGTAGAAAGGCTGGGAGTATGGGTAGCCTTACATATATTCCAGTTGGTGAGAGACTGCTAGAATCAGATGTTCAGGATTTGGCCAATCAATTCGTGACGTTAGATGTTTCGGAGCCTAGTCGGGTTCTAGCTTTCACGGTCTCTTGGTCTTCTTTGTATGAGCCGATCCGATAGCGTAAGTCTGATGACCCTTATTTTCTTGCCATTAAGGACACGGTGCGGCACAGTGGTGCTAAGTAGGTTACTATTGGAGATGATAAGGTGTTGTGGATGCAGGGTTAGATTTGTGTGCCTAATGTGGATGGGCTTCGTGAGTTGATTCTTGAGGAGGCCCACAGTTCGCGGTATTCAATGCATTCGGGTGCCGCCAAGATGTATCATGATTTGAGGCAACATGATTGGCGGAGAAGAATGAGGAAGGATATAGTTGCATATGTGGCTCGGTGTCCAAATTGTCAGTAAGTAAAGTATGAGCATCAGAGGCCTGGTGTTTTGCTTCAGAAGCTTGAGATTCCCGAATGGAAGTAGGAGCGTATTACCATGCATTTTGTTTTGGGCTCCCACGGACTTCGAAGAAATTCGACACGGTATGGGTCATTGTGGACAGGTTGACCAAGTCTGCATAATTCATTTTGGTAGAAGTTACCGATTCTATAGAGTGGTTAGTTGAGATCTATATCCGTGAGATCGTTTGTCTTCATGGTATACCGGTGTCCATAATTGCTGATCAGGGTATGCAGTTCACATCGCACTTTTGGAGGGCCGTATTGCGTGAGTTAGGCACACGGGTTGAGTTGAGTACGTCATTTCACCCCCAGCAAACGGGCAGTCCGAGCGCACCATTCATATATTAGAGGATATGCTTCGTGCCTGATTTATGGATTTGGGCGGTTCTTGGAATTAGTTCTTGCCGCTTTCGGAGTTTGCCTACAGCAACAGTTATCGATCGAGTATTCCGATGGCTCCCTATGAGTCGTTATATGGAATGTAATGCCGTTCTCCAGTTGGTTAGTTTGAGCCAGGAGAGGCTCGGTTGTTGGGTACCGATTTGGTTCAGGATACCTTGGAAAGGGTCAAGATGTTTCAGGATCGACTTCACAAAGCTCAGTCTAGGCAGAAGAGTTATGCCGATCGTAGAGTTTGTGATGTTGCATTCATGGTTGGCAAGAGGGTTTTACTCTGGATTTTACCCATGAAAGGTGTGATGAGGCTCGGCAAGAAGGATAAGTTTAGCCCTAGGTATATCAGACCTTTTAAGATTCTTGAGAGAGTGGGTGAGGTGGCCCACAAGCTTGCATTGCCATCTAGCTTGTCAGTAGTCCATCAGGTGTTCCACGTGTCCATGCTCCAGAAGTATCACTGTGATTTGTCCCATGTATTAGACAAGGATTTGATTTGCGAGGAGGAGCCAGTGGCCATTCTAGCATGGCAGATCCAAAAGTTGAGGTCCAGGATTTATCCTTCTGTTAGAGTGCAGTGGAGAGGTCAGCTGATCGAGGCAGCCACGTGGGAGTCCGAGTCCGACATGCGAAGTAGATACCCACACCTTTTCACCAGTCTAGGTACCTTTTTACGTCCGTTCAAGGATGATGTTTGTTTTAGAGGTGGAGAATGTGATGACTCGATAGGTCATTTTGAGTTTAAGCCTTTAATTCCATTTTCTGAAACCTCGATTAAATCTGTTTAGCATTCCTCGATTTGCGTGCACATTTTCTTGTCTTGTTCCGGAAAGTCTTTATGTGAAAAATGGAAGAAAATGTAAATTTTTGCCTTAATGTAAATGGATCCGGATTAGTGTTTTGACGGTCCAGGCAGGTCCGTACTGTAATTTGGGACTTGGGCGTGTGCCCGGAATTTAATTTGAAAGTCCCTAACTTGATTTAATGTGATTTGTTCAAAACTAGTAATTTGAAGGTTTAAAAATTTTGAAGTTTGACCGTAGGTTGACTTTATAGCTACCGGGTTCAAATTTTGGTTTCAGGATTTGGTATTCGTTCATTTTACTATTATTGACTTTTTTGCAAAATTTGGTTCCAAACGGAGTTGATTTGACATGATTTGGACGCTCGGTTGTTAATTTGAAAGTTCTTAAGTCTCATTGAAAATTTCATACATTTTGATGTCGGATTCACGGTTCTAGGTGTTATTTTGGTGTTTTGATTGCGCGAGTGAGTTCGTATATGTTATTTCACTTTTGTGCAAGATAGGCTACAACTGAGTTTCAGATAGGCTACAGGTGAGTTTCAGATAGCCCGAAGGGCTCGGGTGAGCCTGAGGA
Organism: Nicotiana obtusifolia; assembly: GCA_002018475.1. NCBI lineage: Eukaryota > Viridiplantae > Streptophyta > Magnoliopsida > Solanales > Solanaceae > Nicotiana > Nicotiana obtusifolia. Next base: position 87,502 of record MCJB01042558.1, read on the forward strand.
GCTCAGGTGACTTAGATACCTGCTGGTTTTGCTGTTGCCGATGTCTGTCATTTTGTGCTTCGCGATTGGGAAGGTACTCGATCATGAAGGGGAAACTGGGACAGGGGTGGAACTTCTTCAACGTGAACGCGAAGCACTGGGGGGTTTACCCTTCGCGAACGCGACCAGCCTCGCGCGAAAGGGTAGGGTTATGGGGCGTGGGAAGGGAGCTTAGCTGTTACTCTTCGCGAACGCGACATCTGGACCGCGAACGCGAAGGTAGGGTGGGAGTAAGCCTTCGCGAACACGAAGAGTGGCTCGAGAACATGAGGCCTTTGGCCACTTTGCGTGAAGTGTCCCGCGAACGCGATGAACACCTGATGCCCAGTCTTTAAAACTTCTAAAAATCGGGATTTAACCCATTTTTCACCATTTCCAAGTTTGAGCTCGGCCTAGAGGCGATTGTGAAGAGAAATTTCATCCCAACTTTATAGGTTAATAGATTTTAACTCATTTTTTTTATTTCCATAAACACCCATTGCTTTCTAACCTTTAATCTATGCTTTTCATGATAGAAATTAGGGATTTAGGTAGAAATGAGGATTTTGAAAAATTGAGATTTAGACCTCAAATTGAGGTGGGATTTCTAAACTAATTACATAATCAGGCTCAGGGGTGAATGGGTAATTGACTTTGGTTCGAATCTCGGGTTTTGACCTAACGGGCCCGGTGTTGACTTTTCTTGACTTTTTCCAAAATCATTAAAGATTGAATCTTTTTCACTTGTGGGTAGTTTCTAAAGCTTATTTTGAATTTTTTGAACTATATTTGGTTAGGTTAGATTGGTTTGGAGGCGAATTTTACAGGAAAGGCCCCGGTTAAGCTTTGATTTGATTGCGAAGTGAGGTAAGTGTTGGATCTAACCTTGACTTGAGGGAATTAGGAAATTTGAATTACGTGTTATGTGGATTATGTGAGAAAAATGCGTATATGCGAGGTGGCGAGTGTATATACGCTGTTAAGATATTTGTTTCCACGTGTCTCGTTATTTTATGATTTATCTGATTCCATGCCTTAACTGTTACATGCTTTAATTGCTTTCTGTGCTGTAATTCGTAATTTGTTATTTAATTATTCTTGTAATGAATTGTTCGTCCCTTCCATGACTCCGTGCTTATTTGCTACTTGCCTTAACTGTTTTACTTGTACATCTTAGTTGTCACATGCTTTACTTGTCTATCACGACCCAAATCTCTCTCCGTAAGTCGTCGTGACGGTAGCTAGTCTCTATGACCAGGTAAGCTAGCAATTGCGGATAATTGAAATAAAAGCAGAATTTAACAACTAAACTTCGACAAATAACTATATAACTAAAAAGCCGCTTGGCATGTACAAGTAAACCAACACTCGAGTATACAAATTTCCCAAAACTCGGTAGTCACGAGTCAAAAGGTCTAAGAATTTGTTTTACTGTCTCTATACATCAGTAACTAGGAAAAATAAAGGAGAAACGACATAAAAGGATAGAGGGGGACTCCGAGGTCTGCGACACTGGCAGATATACCTTGAAGTCTCCATAGCAACAACAAGCACTCTCAGCTAATTGCTGGGCTGGTAGGAGGTACCTAGGTCTGCATACAAAACATGTGGAGAAGAGTAGTATGAGTACACCATAACGGTACCCAATAAGTGCCAAGCTAACCTCAGTAGAGTAGTGACGAGGTCAGGTTAGGGCCCTACTGGTATATAATAAATAAGGCAGAAGATATAGCAATAATGAAAGACTGAGAATTTAACAACGAGAAATACAGGAAGAAAACAACACAGCATATAGGGATAAACAACAGGGGCGCTCCCGAGATACTGTCTCGTAGTCCCAAAAGTGAATATGCACGAGGATCTCCCGAGGTACCACCTTGTACTCCCAAAAGTAAAATATACGACAGGGGATCTCCCGAGGTACATCAAGAAATCCTATAGTTTAAGACTAAATACAAGTTATGGAAAAATAGGAAATCAACTAAGCATACAGTACATATTTCAAATAAACAATTAAGATACATAGACATGCGATAATAGGCTAAACAGGATAACTACCTATGCTCGTATAATTCATTCAGGATGTAACAGGTTACTGCTAAGAAAAAAACCAAAATTTCAATAATTAGCCCATGTATGCACTCGTCACCTCGCGTACACGACACTCACATATCACAGAATTTTCACAATAGTACCAAATCCTAAGGGGATTTCCCCACACAAGGTTAGGAAAGCCACTTATCTCGATCTAAGCTCAATCAATGAGTAAGAATGCCTTTTCCACGACTTTCCTACTCCGAATGGCCCAAATCTAGCCAAAAGCAATTACATACCATAAATATAACTATAAGAAATCAATCTAATTAATGAAATCAAGGCTTTAACAAGAAATTAGAAATTCGTCCCAAAAAGTCGACTTGGGCCCACGTCTTGGAATCGGGTAAACTCCACAAATATGAATACCCATTCAACCAAGAGTACACTCATACCAAAATTACTCAAATCCGATATGAAAATCTCAATAAAAATCTCAAAATTCGGTTGAAGAACTTTTCAACTTTTTCCCTAAATTTCTCAACCCAAAACCTTATTTAAATGATGAAATTAATGATAGAATAGTGGGAGATAACCAAAAACGCGTCAAGAATCATTACCCAATAGTTTCCTCTGGAAATCCCCCAAATTATAGCCACAATCCGAGCTCTCAAGGCCCCAAAATGAAAATGGGATAAAAACCCTCGAACTTAGCCTTTTCTGCACAGCGATCTCGCACCTGCTGTCTTAGTCACACCTATGATTCCGCACCTGCGAAATTTCCATCGCAGGTGTGGACTTGACTTAAGTTCCTTGGGTCCGCTTCTGCGAGAAAAAAACTGCATCTGCGCAAGCATACTGCGGAGGAAATGTCGCACCCGCAACCATGCCCGCTCCTGCGCTTCCTGCCATCGCAGGAGCGACCTCACTTCTGCGAAGACCTTCCCGCTTCTACAATCCTAGTGATCCCCACTCACCATCGCACCTGCGCTCCAAAGGCCGCACCTGTGCGACCACACCAGAAGCAGTAGTGCTTTAGCAATGCTTAATGTCCAAAATTTTTTCGGATTCAATCCGAATCACACTCGGAGCCTCTGGGACCCCGTCCGATATACCACAAGTCCTAAAACATCATACAGACTTAGTCAAACCTTTAAATCACATCAAACAACAACAAAAACACAAATCACACCCCAATTCAAGCTTAATGAAATTTGAAACTTCAAAATTCGACAACCGATGCCGAAACCTATCAAATCACATCCGATTGACCCCAAATTTTGCACACAAGTCATATTTGATGGAACTACTCCAACTTCCAGAATCAGAATCCGACCCCGATATCAAAAAGTCCACTCCCGGTCAAACTTTCCAAAAATCTAACTTTCGCCATATCAAGCCTAATTCAACTACGGACCTCCAAATCACAATCCGGACACACTCCTAAGTCCAAAATCACCCAATGGACCAGCGGAACCAACAAGACTCCATTCCGGAGTCGTCTTCATGCAATTTCAACTACGGTCAAAATCCTAGAACTTAAACTTCCATTTTAGGGCCTATGTGTCCCATTTCACTTCAAAACCAAAAACAAATCCTCCCGGCAAGTCACATGATCATAAAGTGATACAGGGGAAACAGTAAATAGGGGATTGGGGCTAATACTCTCAAAATGACCGGCCGGGTCGTTACATCCTCCCCATCTTAAAACAATTGTTCGTCCTTTAAAGAGTATAGAGACATACCCGAAGTGGTGAAAAGATGAGGACAATGGCTGCGCATATCATGCTCGGTCTCCCAAGTCGCCTCCTCGACCAGCTGACCCCTCCACTGAACCTTCACGGAAGCAATGTTCTTTGATCTCAGGTTTCAACCCTTCCTGTCCAAAATGGCCACCGACTCCTCAACATAAGACAAATTCTTGTCCAACTGGACGGAGCTGAAATCTAACACATGCAACAGATCGCCGGGATACTTCCGGAGCATAGAAACATGAAATAGTAGATGAACTCCTGCTAGACTGAGAGGCAAGGAAAGCTCATAAGCAACCTCCCCAACTCGCCGCAACACCTCGAATGAGCCAATATACCTTGGGCTCATTGCCCTTCTTCCCGAACCTCATAACACCCTTTATGGGTGAAACCCGGAGCAAGACCCGCTCTTTAACAATGAATGCAACATCGCAAACCTTCCGATCCACATAACTCTTCTGTCTGGACTGGGCTGTGCGAAGTTGATCTTGAATCACTTAACTTCCGATCCGCATAACTCTTCTCCAAAGCATCCTGAACCAAGTTTGTACCCAATAGCCTAGCCTCGCCCGGCTCGAAGCAACCCACTGGAGACTGACAACGCCTACCATACAGAGACTCATATGGTGCCATCTGAATGCTTGACTGGTAACTGTTGTTGTAGACAATCTCCACGAGTGGCAAGAACTGATCCCAGGTACCCCCAAACTCCATCACACACGCACAGAGCATATCTTTTTAGTATCTAAATAGTGCGCTCGGACTGCTCGTCCCTCTGAGGGTGAAATGCTGTGATCAACTCATCCCGACTACCCAACTCATGCAATACGGCTCTCCAGAACCGTGATGTAAACTGCGTACCGCGATTTGAGATGATAGATATCGGCACTCCATGAAGCCTGACAATCTCGCGGATTTAAACTCGAGCCAACTGCTCGGAAGAATAAGTAGTCATCACAGGAATGAAATGAGCTGACTTGGTCAGCCTATCCACAATCACCCAAACTGCATCAAACTTCCTCTGAGTCCGTGGAAGCCCAGCAATGAAATCCAAAGTGATCCGCTCCCATTTCCACTCCGGAATCTCTAGCTTCTGAAGCAATCCACCTGGCCGCTGATGCTCATACATCACATGCTGGCAATTTAGACACCGATCCACATACTCTACTATGTCTTTCTTCATTCTCCTCCACCAATAATGCTACCTCAAGTCCTGATATATTTTCAAGGCACCCGGATGAATGGAGTACCGCGAACTGTGAGCTTCCTGGAGAATCAGCTCGCGAAAACCATCTACATTGGGCGCACATAGCCTGCCCTGCATCCTCAATGCACCATCATCTCCAATAGTGACCTCTTTAGCATCACCGTGCTGAACCGTGTCCTTAAGGACAAGCAGATGGGGGTCATCATAGTAACGCTCCATAATACGATCATAAAGAGAAGACTGAGAGACCACACAAGCCAAAACTCGACTCGATTCAGAAATATCCAATCTAACAAAATGATTGGCGAAGGCCGGAACATCCAACGGCAATGGCCTCTTTGCCGCCGGAAGATATGCTAAGCTCCCCGAACTCTCTGCCCTGCGACTCAAGGCATCAGCCACCACATTGGCCTTCCCGGGATGGTATAGAATAGTGATATCATAATCCTTAAGTAGCTCCAACCACCTTCGCTGACTCAAGTTAAGATCTTTCTGTTTGAACAGATGCTGCAAACTCCGATGATCGGTGTAGATCTCATAAGGGACACCGTACAAATAATGCCGCCAAGTATTCAAGTCATGAACAATAGTTGCTAATTCAAGGTCGTGGACAAGATACTTCTTTTCATGCACCTTCAGCTGTCTAGACGCGTAGGCAATCACCCTACCGTCCTACATCAATACAGCGCCGAGACCAATCCGCGACGCATCACAATAAATGGTATAAGACCCCGAACCTATAGGCAATACCAATACAGGGGCCGTAGTCAAAGCTGTCTTGAGCTTTTGAAAGCTCTCCTCACACTCCTCTATCCACCTGAATGGAGCACCCTTCTGGGTCAGCCTGGTCATAGGTGCTGCGATAGATGAAAAACCCTCCACAAATCGACAGTAATATCCCCGCCAAAGCAAGAAAACTCCGGATCTCCATAGCTGAGGACGGTCTGGGCCAACTCTGCACTGCTTCAACCTTCTTCAGATCTACTTTGATCCCATCACTCGACACTACGTGCCCCAGAAACTCTACTGAATCTAGCTAGAACTCACACTTTGAGAATTTTGCATATAACTTCTTTTCTCTCAAGGTCTGGAGCACAGTCCTCAAATGCTGCTCATGATCCTCCCGACTCCAGGAGTACACCAGAATGTCGTCAATAAACACGATGGAGAATGTGTCAAGATAGCACTGAAACACACTGCATCAAGTGCATAAATGTTGTTGGGGCGTTGGTCATCCCAAATGACATCACAAGGAACTCGTAGTGACCATACCGAGTCTTGAAAGCAGTCTTCGATATTTGGCTCCCGAATCTTCAACTGATGATAGCCTGAGCATAAGTCAATCTTGGAAAACACTCTGGCACCCTGTAACTGATCAAATAGGTCATCAATATGAGGCAAAAAATAACTGTTCTTCACCGTAACTTTGTTCAACTAGTGATAATCGATGCACATACGCATAGGACCATCCTTCTTCTTCACAAACAAGACTGGGGCACCCCAAGGTGACACACTGGTCCGAGTGAAGCCCTTATCAAGAAACTCTTGTAGCTGATCCTTCAATTCCTTCAACTCAGGAGGAGCCATACGATATGGAGGAGTAGAGATGGGCTGAGTGCGCGGCAGAAAACCAATACCAAGGCTGATATCCCCGTCAGGCGACATTCCCGGAAGATCAGCTGGAAATGCATCTAGAAAATCCCTCACTACCAGAACTGACTCAACGGTAGGGGTATAAATACTGACATCTCTCACATAAGCTAGATACACGTCACACCCATTCTCAACCATTCGCTGAGCCTTTAGAAATGAAATAACTCTGCTAGGAGTGTAATCTAAGGTACCTCTCCACTCTAACCATGGTAATCCTGGCATAGCTAGCGTTACCGTCTTGGCGTGACAACCAAGAATAGCATAATGGGGTGAAAACCAGTCTATGCCCAAAATAATATCAAAATCTACCATACTGAGGAATAATAAATCGGCTCTAGTCTCAAAACCACTAAGAACGACTAAACACAATGATAAACATGGTCCACAACAATAGAATCTCCCACAGGTGTAGACACATAAACAGTAAAATTGAAAGAATCATGAGATATGCCCAAATAAGGAGAAAAATAAGATGACACATAGGAATAAGTGGATCCTGGATCAAATAAGATCGACACATCTCTATGACAGACCGGAACAATACCTGTAATGACAGAGTCAGATGCAACTGCCTATTTACGGGCAGGAAGAGCATAATATCTGGTTTTGGCCTCCCCTCTAGGGAGACCTCTACCTGCCCGACCTCCACATCGAGCTGGCTGAGCAGGTGGAGTAGTAGTTGGAGCTGTAATCATAGCCTAGGGACTTAGTGGAGCACGCGGTGCTTGAGTAGTTTGTGGAGGTGCACCCTTCCTAAGTCTGGGGTAAACCCTCACTATATGGCGAGTGTCGCCACACTCAAAACAAGCTCTCAGAGGGCGTGGTTGCTGTGGCTGTCTCAGGCCAGGTCGGTTGGACTGGCCGCTGAAAGCACCCCATGCAAGAGGTACACTAGACAATGACGGTGCATAATATGGATCCTGGGGCCTAGTAGGTGCCAGAATACCACTGGCAGCTGGAAGTACTGAATGAACAAGCGACTCACATAGCCCCTACCATGACGAGCTGCCGCTGGGGCACAAGTACCACTATAAGTGCCAAACTCTCGAGACCTCCTGGCATGTCTCTCCTCTCTCTCTTGAGTCAGCATACCCTCCAACCTCCTTGCAATACCCATAACCTACTGATATGCAATATCCATCTCCAACTCTCGGGCCATGCTAAGTCTGATACTGGGGTTGAGCCCCTCGATAAATCAATGAATCCTCTCTCGAACAGTAGCAACCAAGGCTGGTGCATGCTTAGCCAAATCACTGAAGTGAACCGCATACTCTGACACAGTCATACACCCCTGGTGCAACTACTCAAACTTGGGCCACCATGCATCTCTGAGACTTTGGGGAACATACTCCCTCAAGAAAATATATGAGGACTGAATCCAAGTGAGTGATGCTGCCTCGGCCGGACTACCCAACTCATAAGCACGCCACCACTGATAGGCCGCTCCTCAAGCTAGAACGTAGTGAAAGAAACCCCACTCGACTTCGCTACACCCATAGTACAGAGTATACGGTGACACTCCTAAAGAAAACCCTAGGCATCCTCTGATGCCAAGCCACTGAAAGTAGGTGGGTGGTACTTTTTGTACCTCTTGAGCCTGAGCTGCTCCTCCTAAAAAACTGCTGCCCTACCCTCGGGCCGAACTGGGGCTAACGGCTGCACTGGTGCGACCTCTAGAACCTGATCGACCTGAACCCGCTGCTTTGGGGTGTGAACGGCGGGATTCTGTGCTCCTCACCTTGCCTGAGATGTGGCAGGAGCAAGTGGAATCAACCCTGCATGAGCTAGTGTACCGAACATGCTCAGGAACTGTGCAAGGGTCTCCTGAAGAGCTGGTGCAGTAATAGGCATCTTAGGCTCCTGTGCTCCAATTGGAGCTACTGGTGGCTCCTTTGTAGCAGCTCGTGCGGGTGCTTTGGCTGCCCCATATGGACGTCCTCGGCCTCTACGGGGGGCCCGACGTCTCGCGGCTCCAGCAGGGGGCGCAGGTGCCTGGTCATCTGATTCGGCTATACGTGTCCTCACCATCAGTGAGAAAATCGAAGACAGAAGTTTAGAATTCCAAGGTCAACAATTTTGCACAAGAAGGAATCAAAAGAAGTGAAATTTTCTTAACAGTTCCATAGCCTCCCGAAGATACATACAGACATGTCCGTACCGATCAGCAAGACTCTACTAAACCTGCTCATGAGTCATAACACTTATGAACCTTGAGCTCGGATACCAACTTGTCACAACCCAAATCTCCCTTCATAAGTCGTCGTGTCGGCACCTAGTCTCTACGACTAGTTAAGCCTAGCAATTGCGGAATAATTAAAATAAAAGCAGAATTTAACAACTAAACTTCGACAGATAACTATATAACTGAAAAATACCGCTCGGCATGTACTGGTAAACCAACACTTGAGTATACAAATTTCCCAATACCCAGTAATCACGAGTCACAAGCTCTAAGAATATGTTCCACTGTCTCTATACATTAGTAACTAAGGAAAATAATGGAGAAACGACATAAATGGATAGAAGGGGACTCCAAGGTCTGTGGACGCTGACAGATATACCTTGAAGTCTTAGTAGCAGCACATACTCTCAACTAATAGCGGGGCTGGTAGGAGGTACCTGGGTCTGCACACAAAACATGTGCAAAAGAGTAATGTGAGTATACCACAAGGTATCCAGTAAGTGCCAAGCCTAACCTCAGTGGAGTAGTGAGGAGGTCAGGACAAGGCCCTACTGGTATATAATAAATAAGGCAGAAGATATAGCAATATAATGAAAGACTAAGAATTTAAGAATGAGAAATACAGGAAGAAAACAACACGACACATAGGAATAAACAACAGGGACACTCCCGAGATATCGTCTCATAGTCCCAAAAGTAAATATGCATGGGGATCTCCCGAGCTACCGCCTCGTAGTCCCAAAAGTAAATATGCGAACGGGGATCTCCCGAGGTACCGCCTCATAGTTCCAAAAGTAAATATGCAACGGGGATCTCCCGAGGTACCGCCTCATAGTCCCAAAGTAAATATACAGCTAGAAATTGATGGAAACAACAATTACAATAAGAAATCCTACAGTTTAAAACTAAATACAAGTCAAGGAAAAATAGGAAATCAACTAATCATACTATGCATACTTCAAATAAACAATTAAGACACGTAGACATGCGATAATAGGCTAAACATGGTAACTACACATGCTGGTATAACTCATTTAGGATGTAACGGGTTACTGCTCAGTAAAAACCAAATTTTCAACAATTAGCCCATGTACGCACTCGTCACCTCGCGTACACGGGACTCACATATCACAAAATTTTCACAACAGTACCAAATCCTAAGGGGATTTCCCCACACAAGGTTAGGTAAGCCACTTACCTTGAACCAAGCTCAATTAATAAGTTATAATGCCTTTTCCACGACTTTCTGACTCTGAATGGCCTAAATCTAGTCAAAAGCAATTACATACCATAAATATAACTATAAGAAACCAATCTAATTAATAAAATCAAGGCTTTAACAAGAAATTAGAAATTCTCCCCAAAAAGTCGACCCAGGCCCACATCTCAGAATCGGGTAAAAGTCACAAAATATACGAACACCCATTCAACCACGAGTACATCCAACCCAAAATTACTCAAATACGATATCAAAATCTCAATCAAAATACCAAAATTTGGTTGACGAACTTTCCAACTTTTTTCCCAAATTTCTCAACCCAAAAGCTTAATTAAATGATGAAATTAACGATAGATTAGTGGGATATAACCAAAAACGAGTCAAGAATCATTACCCAATAGTTTCCTCTGAAAATCCCCAAATTATCGCCTCAATCCGAGCTCTCAAGGTCCCAAAATTAAAATGGGAAAAAAAACCCTCGAACTTAGTGTTTTCTGCCCAGCGATCTCGCACCTGCGACTCTTAGTCTCATCTGCGACGCCACACTTGCGATGCCACACCTGCGGAATTTCCATCGCAGGTGCAGACTTGACTTAAGTCCCTTGGGTCCGCTTCTTCGAGAAAACAACTGCATCTGCGCAAGCGCACTAGCGGCCATGCCCGCTCCTGCACTTCCTGCCATCGCAGGAGTGACCTCGCTTCTGCGATCCCAGCGTTCCCCACTCACCACCGCACCTGCGCTCCAAAGGCCGCACTTGCAGCATCGCACATGCGGCCATAACCATCGCAGGTGCGATCACACAAGAAGCAGTAGTGCTTCAACAATACTTAAGGTCCAAAATTGTTCCGGATTCAATCCGAATCACACCCGGGGCCTTCGGGACCCCATCCGAATGTACCAAAAAAATCCCAAAACATCATACGGACTTAGTAGAACCTTTAAATCACATCAACCAACAATAAAAACACGAATCACACCCCAATTCAAGCTTAATAAAATTTAAAACTTCAAAATTCTACAACCGATGCTGAAACCTATCAAATCAGGTCCGATTGACCACAAATTTTGCACACAAGTCATATTTGACATTACGGATCTACTCCAACTTCTGGAATTGGAATCCGACCCCGATATTAAAAAGTCCACTCTTAATCAAACTTCCCCAAAATCCAACTTTCGCCATATCAAGCCTAATTCAACCACAGACCTCCAAATCACAATCCGGAGACGCTCCTAAGTCCAAAATCACCCAAAGGAGCTAAAGGAACCGACGAAACTCCATTCCGGAGTCGTATTCACGCAATTCCAACTACGGTCAAAATCCTAAAACTTAAGCTTCCATTTTAGTGACTAAGTGTCCCATTTCACTCCAAAACCAAAAATAAATCTTTCCGGCAAGTCACATAAGCATAAAGTGATACCTGAGAAACAATAAATAGGGGATTAGGGCTAATACTCTCAAAACGACCGACCAGATTGTTACATTATCCTATTATTTTTTAAAATTTTGTGCAACCTTTGATTATTACACGGTCCTTTATTGCCTTGCACCCTTTACTTTTGATGTAGAAATTCTTGTAATTGGCGTTTGTTGGATTGTTTGTGTTACCCTAAATTGATTGCGGACCGGGTTGCATGCCACAACGAAAATTGAAAGATGATGAATTCAAATGGTGGAATAATGAAGGATACTTGATATTGATAAATGATGATATTTTGGGATTAGGTTGCACGCCGCAACGGATGTATACACATATATGATGTTCATAAATGATGAAATGGTGGGATCGGGTTTTTACATCTCAAGCAAGCTATTCTCGTCACAATCAAACCATCTGAACACATTCCCCAGTCACATCATGCTCATCATATAGCTATCCAGCCACTCATCAAGCCACAAATTCAACTCATAAGGACGCTACCAGACATATAAGTCCAAAAGCATGTACTCACACAACCGAAATCCCCATGCTCAAGCTACAGTCAATAACCCGGCCTCAAGTCCTCCAGACTGGCCCATCATCAGCACTCAAAAATTACATCTCGCACCTCATCCATAGAAGCACAAGCCGACGATGCACAGCCAATACCGAGTGCCCATGTGCGCATACGAATGTGCGGAAGGAATTCAAAGAGTTATGTTTCAAGCTGAATCAAGCTGAATCAATTCGGCACGATAAGGAAAGAAAGATGGGAATTATCCTAAATGCGCTGTAGCCTCTCGAAGATAGGTATGGATGTTATCATACCTGTTATAACCCATATTTGTACGTGTTAGATTACACCGTAAGATAGTCTACCTAGGTTCGAGGAGAGAAATACCTTTGAGACAATAAGAGTTTAGTCCTATTGGTCTTAAACGATGCAAAGGTGTATAAGGGTGGTTAACAAGTATTAGAGGATAAACGAGTTAAGGATGTTGTAACTCGCATTTTTGGGAAAAATTGAGAGGTGGTTAACATCACCAAGAGGTCATGTTTTAAGTTATTTGGATGATATGATATCCGTTTCATAAGTCTTGAAGTCAGAAGAGTTATGAAACAAAAGTCGACAAAAGTTGTCCTAACTTAGGTTCACAATTCTACTTAAACAATAGGTCAAATGTTTCTGAGCTTTTCTCCCAATTTACAAGGAATTACGGGGTGATCTACCTACCAAATTAAAGATCTATGAGTCTAGTTTCCAATGCTTCAAACCGTTTGTCAATACGATCTTGGAGTATTGAGATAATTGCATTTCCGTAGAACTGCGTAGGCTGGTAGGTGACAAGTAGGTGCATCACCTACTTGCCAAAATTAAGGGCTAAAATTTAAAACCCCCAAGTCGGTCAAGAGAGGGCTTTTAAAAGCTTCTAAAGCCAGATAATTCACTATTATTTCACAGCTTCAAAACCTAAAAGAACCCCTGCAACCCCTCCCCAAAATAATCCCACACAAACCCTAATCAATTTTTCCCCTCTTTCAAGTTCTAGTTGAAGGTAAACCCTAGAGTTTGAGGAACCAAAGCCAGGGGCTGAGTTACCTAACAAGCAAGGTGAGTTTACTGCTCTATTTAATACATGTTTTCTACTTTTAATTCTTGGTAAGTCGTTCTATGTGTGTAAGAACTCACGGGACGGTGATCGGAAGCCGTGAGTTCGAGTTATTCACTTGTAGCGAACTGATTTGTGAACTGTTTTGTGTTGCTGTAAAGCTGCGTGTTTCACTACTTATTTGTGGAGTTTTGGAGGAGGAAGGGTGTGGAGAAACACCATATATGTTTAGGGTTGTGGCCTGATAGTTGTTCATACCATTTCCGGATCGTTTGACACGACTATAGTGGCCATTGTACGTATGAAGTGATTGGTTTGTGTGTGGACTATTTTGGGAGGTTCAATATGATTCTTATTGATGTTGTTTGGCTGTTTGGTGGCTGCTTTGACTTGTGTGAAGTCATATATATAGGGGAGGTGCTGTCCGTTTTATTGCAAAATAGGTCACAGTCGATACATAATAGTTGCGACGCCTGAACGATAACGTTAGTGTCATTTCTCTTATTGTAGACTAAGAAGTCGTGGAAGTTTCATA
>MCJB01042569.1:0-24594 GCA_002018475.1 Nicotiana obtusifolia
CGGGTGGCACGCCTGCCACGGGATGTGATGTATGTGGGAGCGGGTGGCACGCCTGCCACAAGAGGTTGCTGTAAGTGGGAACGGGTTGCATGCCTGCAACAAGAGGTTACTGGAGGAAAAAGGGTGGATCGTATTACATTTCATTGTGTTAAAGGCTGAATTGTAGTTTTCTTTCTTATTCATTGATGATTAATTTCGTTTTATTTGTCTACTATTCCGGTGTATGTTTTCTTTTTTTTTTCCCCGTTTAAATTGCTTATGTATTTTATCTTCTGCTATAGATACATTTATGCTTAAAATTGCACAAGTTTATCTGGAGTCTAGTCCTAGCCTCGTCACTACCTCGCCGGGATTAGGCCAGACACTTACCAGCACATGGGGTCGGTTGTGTTGATACTACACTCTGAACTCTTTGTGCAGATCCCCGTGCCGCAGGCTTCGAGTAGTAGGAAGCTTCCATTCTCTGATTTTTAGGCGACCCAAGGTAGTTCTGCTGACGTCCGCGGATCTTGGAGTTTCCTGTCCATTTCTTGTATCTGTTCCTTCTATGTAGTCCAGAAATAGTATGTTGTTATATTCTTCAGACCCTGTATGTAGTACTCTTAAATAGTCAGTGAAACTGTGACACCAGATCTTGGGTAGGCCGTTGTGGATAGTTGTGTAAAGTATTAACTTTGTGTTTATTTCGCCTGTTGAATTACTGCTTTTCAGTTGATGAAATTGTGGTGTAATGAATTCGTAAGTAGAAACGTGGTAATTAGTCCGATGAACTGGCTTGCCTAGCTTTCACTAGTAGGCGCCATCACGACACCCGAGAGTGAGATATCCGGGTCGTGACACTTTGCTAATGCGAAGTGCCAGTAAAGATAGAAGAATTCGTAATTGTGATGGAGGAATCGCAAATGCGAAGTCAACAAGACAAGTCAACCTTCGCAAATGCGAATTGCTTTATCGCAAATGCGAAACCTAGTGCACAATGCTTAAATTCGCAAATGCAAACTTTTGGTTCCGCAAATGCGATGCTCAACAGTAATGTCATTATTCGCAATTGCGATCCTCACTTAGAAAATGGGAGTATCGCGCTTCAGTTTTGGGCTCTTCTGTAATTTCACATTATTTGGCCCCAAACTCTTTAAAACACGACCCTAGCTCATTTGTAAAATATCTTTGGCAGATCTTTGGCCGATCATTGGACATCTTTGGCTTATTTTTCAGTCTCTTGACTAGAGAATAGAAGTTTTATGGGAATATTCGTATTTAAAGTGTGGACTAAATTTCTTGTTGTGCTTATGTATTAAACGATTTTTATTTATTATGAAGTGAGTTATTGTTTCTTTAATTATTCTTGTTCTTTAATGTTTCCAAAGGGATTAGCTAACCCTAGGACTCATCCATTAATTTCGAATTAATTCTAGAAAAGATAATTTGGGGTTTGAAAAGATTAATTAACAAGAACTTGAGGCGTTAACCCTCACTTTATAGATTCTACCTAGGGATAAAATTGAACTACTTGTAGCCATATTCGAGTGTGCTTAATCACTTAATTGTTTTAGGGATCATTCTATTAGGAAGTCTTGTTAGTCTTCGGAAGAAGCTAATAAAAAATTATTACCCGCGACTATTTAATATAAACTCGCTCATATTTGTAAAATCGTGAAATATATTGGATGGTTACTTGAGTGTAATTCCCCATGTATCCATGCATGTAGCCATTGATCATTTTACTTGCTTTCTAGTTAGCTTACATTTTCGAGATTAGTTATAAATATTTTTTCAAAATCATTTTAAGTGTTTGGCTTAGCATAATAAGCGATAATTCTCTTGCACGCCTTATCGACTACATATGTTCTCTGTGGGATTCGACCCCTACTCATAGTTTGGTAAATTATATCGCATGCGACCGTGTCCACTTATTTTTTAGTAGTGAATTTGGATATCATCAAAATTGGTGCTGTTGCTGGGAAACAATTTGGCGTATTTAGGTTGTTTGAGAAATAAGCATACGTGCTTTGGTCCAAATTTGTAAATATTTGTGTAATTATTTTTCTTATCTTTATTTATTTTTGTTCTTGTTTTCTTTGTTTTTTTCTTGTTAATTTTCTTAGTTTTTGAAAAACGACATCATGTAACGAGAATTGGTCGAACGGTAGTTGTTCATACTTTGATGACCCTTGTCTTTATTGTTCATACTTTGATGACCTGGGGGTGGATTGTGCGCATAATCTCAAACCCATGAGTGGAGTATATGTGATAAGTCTGGTGGTCAAAATGGCAACTGGGATAATTGTGCTTATTTGTCCTTCCCTTCCCCGATCCCCCGTTATGATGATTCTTCTTTTTGTGATGACAAGTATAGGGCTATGGAAGTAGAAGAAAGTGAACACGGTCAAAATGGAGAGTTCAAGCTCATGATTGAATGCCTACTTGAAAGAGGAAAGAGAGAGCAAAATTCCTTGGAGGAGATTTTGAAAAATAGTTTCCAAAATGATTTGGTGCTTGAAACGTTGAAATTACAAATGGGAGAAATACTTGAAGTGTTAGAGGTCTAAAAAGCCTCGGAAGTTGATGATAGCCAAGAATCTTCCTTAGAGGTTGAAGATGAAAATCTTTCTTTGGCACTTGATCAAAACCAAGAAGATCTCTTAAATGCTCGAAAGGAGAGGGTGATGCTTACGTTGGAGGCCATTCTTGAAAATAAGGAGAAGCACAACTTGGCACTCGAGGACTTGAAACAAGTACTAACTCAAAATGATGAGAATGTCCGCACCTTGGAAGATCAAATGAAAATATTGGTTGAGGCTCACTATGCCCACCAACATAAGAGTGTGGAAATAGCTCAAGAAAAGTCCAACTTTGAGGAAGAAAGTGAGCTTTATTTTGACGAATCAAGAATTGAACATCCACCAACCTATTACATGCTTGTTAGTGGTGGCAAGAAAAATATGGAATGAGAGTCAACCAATGTAGTTGAAAAGATGGTTGAATTTGGCTCTAGTTTGGGGGACCAAGAGGATGTCAAAATCCGAAGAGAATTAAAATTTTGAGGCTTGATGTCACATTCAAGGCATTTCTCAACATTAGAGTTGTGTGGTGATATGGGAATTGAACTACACAAACCAATGAGGGATTGCGAAGAAGATTGGCCAAGGCCATACAATTTACAATTTGAAGGCACAAGAAGGCAAAATGGCATTCCTCACATAAAAGTCAAGAAATGCAGAATGAAGAAATTAAAGTTTGGCTTGATTATCTACTTACCACCCCTTGTCGCTCGTGGTCACAAACATGATTTTATGTTAGGTGCCCAGTTCATATCTTCCAAGTGGCGAGAAAAGTGGTAAAGTTGATTAGCATCGTACCACGATATTAAATGCGGTGCTTGGTGGGAGGCAATCCATCATTTCAAAATTTTTAGTCATTTTTGAAATTTTCTTTATTAGATTAGCTTAGTATATTATTTTTGACTAATCTGCCGAGTTTTAGAATTTTTGAAGTTGATTTGAGCAAGTCGGAGTGGTCCGGGCAGTCCTAACTAGTAGTTGTGGAAATTGCCAAAAACTGTAGACCTACGCGATCGGGGTCGCAAAGTTTACAAGGTGATCGCGTCCATTTGGGAAAATTTTGTTCTTTGTGAACGCCTGAACCATACGCGACCGTGGGTTGTCGGGTAAGTTTAAGAAAATTTATAACACTGGAAATAAAAAAAAAGACCACTTCTGCCAAAAATAAAACGGGTTTCCCTACTCCCCTTACCCCAAAATAATCTTAAATTCTCCACACTCTTCAACTCCTTTGCAATCCTCACTCATCACTCCAAGGTATGCATTCTGTCACTCTCCTCCTTCTTGAAAGCAATCTCTATCTTCATTGTGCAAAAATGCTGAAAGAAAAAGTCATGGTTAGGGCTGAAATTTTAGGGCTTTGATGTGTGTTTTGTGTATGAATGTGTGTTTGTTGGCTGGGTGAGGTTGGTTGAGATATTGAGGGTTGTGTGTTGTAAAATTTCTGGGCAATATATTTGAGTCGACGCTGTTAAATTGCTATGAAAATCCACTGCCCTCTTTGTGTTTGCTGAAATGTTTGAGAGAACTGTTATTGGGCGAGGAAGAAGACCCTTGCGATCACGATGTCCCATTCTGAAATTGCGTAGGTCTAATTCTGCTGAAGAACCAAATTGCCCTTCGCGAGCGCATAGTCTATTCCGCGATCGCATCGCTTTCAAACCGAGGAAACCAAAATGCTCTTCGCAATAGCATGAATTTTTCCTAGATCGCATTGGTTTAACCTCCAGGAAGCAAACCAGTAACTTTGCAGATTTGATGCTTTTTGGTCATTTTCTTTGGCCTAATTACATCATAATACAGTGTATTAAGTACCCCTATATGCATTTAACATGTGATCGACTTTTGTAGGTATTTTGAGCATAAAATGGCCTTAGGAAATGATGAAATTGTGCAATCTCCTATTCCACAAGCTGTGGAAGAGGATTATTTTGATCGTGACAGATTCGTAGTTGTTGAATGTGAAAGAAACTATGATAAACTCATGTGGAAGAGCATCATCAAAGAAAGGGGCATCCATTTAGATGAACTTGAGGCTAAGATGCCGGATTTTTTCCGAAGATTGACTGGCAATGGATGGATTTGCTTCGCTCCTGAACCAATCAAAGGCAACTACGCAGTAGTAAGAAAGTTCTATGCTAATGCCCTGAAGACCGACTTCCAAGGGGAAGTATTTACCTTTGTTAGGGGCAAGCGGGTCAAATTTGGTCTGGCGGTACTAAATGCACACTATGTTCTTCCCAATGCTAACAATGAGGTATATAAAGCCAGAGCAAGGGAGAGAGGAAGCCAGTGGTTAGTGGAGAAGCGTCATGGCGGGGTGACCCCGACTTGGGAAAGATTGCACAAAGGGGCTGATTCTTCTGAATTCACAGCTGAAGCCAATACTTGGCTGTCCATTATTGGTGCAAGAATCCTGCCGTCTAAATATGAGTCTGAGGTGACACCTAAGAAGGCATCGATGATTGCTGCTATTATGGATGACTAGCCAGTGAACGTGGGCCAGCACATGGTGAGTGAAATTGAGTAAGAATGTAACGAGAGGTCTAAGAGTCTATTCTTTCCCTCATTGATCACTCAGTTGTGCCATGGTGTTGGAGTGCTAAAGGACCTGAATGATTCTGAGAAGGACCCAGGCACGGTAATTTATCCATTGCTCAAAAAGGGGCCAACTGGCGGGCATAAGAAGAGGAGGATTGCTGTATTATCTCATTCATCTGGGCAGTTTACTAAGACTGCCGTTGGGCCTAGTGGTTCTTCCACAGCTGCAGCAAGGCTACATGACTCCATTGCTCCACTTCCTTATGGACCTCCCACTATGCGCCACCTCTCCAGTCAAATCTATGGCGTCGATGCACAATTCGCTGACTTGTAACTGGCCTTCTGTTCGGTCCATCCGGGTAGAGCACTTCTACTAGGACTGCTAAGAAGCCATCTCAGGATGATGTACTTCAAGAACAAAAAAGCAATCCAAAACAGGTTGGAAGACATGAGCCGAAGACAAGGAAAGATTGAGAGGCAACAACTAAAGTTCAAGGAGCATGAGAAAAAGAAAAGCAAATTCCTGTCCAAAATGATGCACAAGTTGAGTTCATTATGTGGCTCACATGAATCAGACGACAATGATGAGGAGGATTTGGAACTCAAATTTCCTACCACCTCCAGCTCTGAGTGATGGAGTTTAAGGGAGCACCTCTTTTATCTTATCTTGTTTTGTTTAGTTGCATTGAGGACAGTGCAACACTTTATGTTGGGGTTGGCTCAATTATATGTGATGATGTACTTGGAGCATGACTATTTTTTGTGAACTTGTGTAGATTAATTAACATTTGTAGTTTATTAGTGATATTTTGTAGTTTATTTCCAGCATGTTAGCATTAGTTTTTATTTTCTTATTCTGTTACTTTGTTTGCTTATAGTAGTATTAATTAAACTCCTTGGTTTTTCTTATGCCGCGGTTCTTTTCCAAGGAAATAATATATGTAGAACCGGGTGACTTTTCCCTATGATAGATGGCATGACAACTTTCTTAAGGGATTAGTCTTGTCTAGTTTTTCTCAATTTAGGTAATTTTGTTTAGTTATTTTAGTAGCTAGTAGTGAATACATTGGTTAGTGGGTGTGATCTTTTTGTCCATACACCAACATGTGGCTTGTTTGGTACCAAAATGATTTAATCTTTGGCATATGAAGGCCTTGATGTTTAAAATGAGAGATGATTGAAGTGATAATCGTTGTTGTGACTTTTAGGTTCTATGTTTGGCACTCTGATTCATTAAATGGTCTTTAGGCTACATATGATTTTCTTTGGGTTCATTGGTTTTAGTTGGATTTTTGACTTATATGTCACTCGAGTTTGCATGTGCCATGTGTTGTGAGATTTGTTGTGGGTTCTCTTGCATTATTTGTAGTCTAGAACTTGCCCGGAATGTGCTTCAAGGGGAAATCCTAGACTAACTTGGTTTAAAAAATGATGTTGGGCCTTCCTTGGACTGTTGTGGTGCCTTAAATTTCCTACCCTTCCATATTTTCTATAGTCAACCCCTTTTGAGCCTTTAAACTTTTTCTTTGGCAATCATGTTATAAGCTTTAGCCCTTCACTCTTTATTGATTTATCTTTTGGCATCCTACCTCCCTAAGTACTTTGAAAGTGCAAACATAGGCTAAAAGCCTAAGTTTGGGGGTGAAGGTTGGAAGAGTTGTGATGTGAAAGTTGCTTAAAAGGTGAAAGGTAATAAAAAGAGATAGTGGAACCTTCCTTGGTTTTTGAAAAAAGAAAGAGAATAAGAAAGAAGAAAAAGGAAGGAAAAATAAGGAGTTGTGAAAAAGGGAAGATTAGTGTGGAATGAAAAGTGAAGACAGGATGGAAATTTTTTTGAAGGAAGTGTGCTTTAATTATTGCAAATTGTAGTGATTAGGGAGGTTTTGAGTCACTCTTATCAAAATTGTGCCCTACCTTAACCCAAAGCGTAAACTACAACCCTTTATGTCCTAATTGATTTTGAACCAAGTTTGTCAACATTAGTGGACAAATACATGAAGGGCAAGCCTATGGTACTACTTGTGTCATTTGAACTTCTTTGTGAGAGAGATTTAATTCTTTCCATTTGATATCCCATATATGTTTTGAATTGCAATTTATGAGTGTGGGATTCTCTCTTAAGTGTGAGGACACATGAGATTCAAGTTGTGAATTTAATACAATTTTCAATTGGGAGGAATGAACAAGGGAAAGTTATTCGTAATAGAGAGGTAAATTTTGAAGCTTTAGTGTCATGACTTGTTTGCTACTTTGATTAACATAGTGTTTGAGAACTTGAATTGTAATGAAATTTATGAGAAATTTTTGGTGTTTCATATGCTTTGGATTAATTGTTGGTACCAATGAAAGTCATGTGTTTGTACTTAAAGTAGACCTTTTGACTTGGTATGATATTGATGCACTATTGAGTTAAATACTTGGAAGGAGATTTTGTGCTTTGATTGCTTGAGGACAAGCAATAGTTTAAGTTTGGGCGTTTGATAAGTTGGTAATTTACCAACTTATCTCGTCTTTAATCTGAGATTTTTGCTATGTTTGATTGATAAAATAGTGTGTTTAATGTCGTTTACTTCTATTTTACATGTTTTATGTGATTTAGAAGTGATCGGGTAAAAACCCAGCAAAAACAACTCAAAAAGGGCTTAAAAGCAGAAATATGGAAAATTGCCTCAGATGTCGCAATAGCGACATCAACTTGGCAAATCCGAAGTGTTAGTAAAGATAGGAGAAGTCGCAATTGTGATGGAGGAATCGCAAATTCGAAGTCAACCAAACAAGTCAACCTTCGCAAATGCGAATTGCTTAATCGCAAATGCAAAACCAAGTGGACAGTGCTTAAATTTGCAAATGCGAACTTTGGGACCGCAAATGCGATGCTCAACAGTAATGCCATTATTCGCAATTGCGATCCTCACTTCGCAAATGCGAGTATCACGTTTCAGTTTTGGGAACTTCTGTAATTTCATATTTTTTGGCCCCAAACCCTTTAAAACACGACATGGCTAATTTGTAAAATATCTTTGGAAAATCTTTGACCGATCATTGGCCAATATCTAGACATCTTTGACTTATTTTTCAGTCTCTTGACTAGAGAATACAAGTTTTGGATCTCGGTTTCTTGCACACACACTTGGGTATTGAAGATTTGAAGCTTTTGGTTGAGAATTTCTTACCCATTTATGTTCATTTCTTTATTGTCATGCTTTGTATTGAATATCTAAGTGTGTAATATTTTTTACAACACTTGAATCTTGTTTATGGGAATATTCGTATTTAAAGTGTGGACTAAATATCTTGTTGTGCTTATGTATTGAACGATTTTATTTATTATGAAGTGAGTTATTATTTCTTTAGTAATTCTTGTTCTTTAACGTTTCCAAAGGGGTTAGCTAACTCTAGGACTCACCCATTAACTTTGAATTAATTCTGGAAAAGATAATTTGGGGTTGGGAAAGATTAATTAACAAGAACTTGAGGCGTTAACCTTCACTTTATAGATTCTATCTAGGAATAGGATTGAACTACTTGTAGCCATATTCGGGTGTGCTTAATCTCTTAGTTGTTTTAGGGATAATTCAATTAGGAAGTCTTGTTAGTCTTCGAAAGAAGCTAATAAAAAATTATTACCCGCGGCTAATTAACATAAACGTGCTAATATTTGTAAAATCGTGAAATACATTGGATCGTTACTTGAGTGTAATTCCCATGTATCCATGCTTGCAGCCATTGACTATTTTGAAGTTGTGTATATGGCTTCATATGGATGGAAACCGTGGGTAATAGCTTGGTTCTAATGTTCTTATTGTTGTTATGCTTGTCAATATGTTGAGTATGTTGATGAAGTTGTAAATAGGAGAAGAAGCAACCACAATACCTAGAAGCTGTCCATGTTGTTGTTATATCATGTTGGGTTATTTGATGTTACTTTAATGATGGATATAAGGTTGAAATGTTATTCCAATATATATGGTTGTATGGTGGAGCTGTTGATGGTGTTATAAGTATAGGGGAGACAGGAAAAAGAGTTGGGCTTAGGTTCCAATCCAAGCTTTCCGCTCGTCGTGTTAAACAATAGTTTTGGTGGTGACGTTTGTGCACGTGTTGTTGTGTATATTGATTGGTATTGTTGGGCCATTGGGTGTGTTTCCGTGTTGAAGGTATATACTTGAAGGTTATATGTGTTCTTGTTGTATTGATGGACTTAGGGAAAGCAAGGAAAATAGGGGAGATGCTGTCCGTTTTAATATAAAATACGCTTGTCATTTGTAGCTAAATGATAGTATTATTATCATCTTTGTGGATTAAAGTGTGATGAGACGAGTTCAATGTGGTCATTGGACAGACTGTGATAAGGTATGTTAAGGCTAACCCTTCTTTCCTTTTGGCATGATCCATACACAAACGAAACGATCAAACGCGCAACTTTTACAAATGACTCTATTCTTATAAGTACTAGGGGTGCCTATGTTCTTTATTCCCCATGTGTCCTATTATTATATCGTCTGTTCATGGGTCTTAGAAAATACGTAAGTTAATAAAGTTTATTTCGTGATATTAACGAAGCATATTGATCTTATGACATTCCGAGATATCTTATTGGCTTACTTCATTACGCATTACATTCACTTATACATGTACATTCACCCATGGCCGGATGGAGTTATATACGCGTCTATTATATGTATATGGGGTATGGGGAAAGGTTATCTTATATGCTCACCACCACCTACTCAGCTAGCATACGTTGATCCGAGATGATATGATGGGATGTCCTCAGAGGCTTGATGATGTTATGTACGCATATTCCTATGCATGATATGACATTTATATGCATATACATGACACAATAAGTGTTCCATGATTCACTGAGTTATTCAGACTTACAAGCTGTATCCTTTACTCCATGTTTCTTTCATGTCTTTTATATACTGATTTTCATGCCTTACATAATCAGTACTTTATTCGTACTGATGTCCCCTTTGCCTGGGTATGCTGCGCTTAATGCCTTCAGGCCCTGATAGACAGGTTGATGGTCCAACTAGTAGGCTGTCATCTCACCGAAAGGTGTTGGTACATTCCACTTGCTCCAGATTTGCCTATTTGGTCAGTATACTTTGGACATGTATTGATTGGAACGGCGGGACCCTGTCCCAATCTTTATGACGTTTATGTACTCTAGAGGCTTGTAAATAGGTGTCATGTATATGGATGATTGGATGGCCATGTCGGCCTATGTTTTGAGTGTACGAATGATCATTTCGGTCTTATAGGCCCGGATGTCACATGTATAAGTTTGTATACCATGTTGGATCGTCCTATGTTGAGTATTCCATTATATTTTATTCTGGTTATCTCATGACGGCCTTTCCGGCTCAATTACCCATGATAGTACGATAAGAAAGATATGTTACGTTGGTACTCGGTTGAGTGAGGCACTAGGTGCTAGTCACTGCCCATCAGTTTGGGTTGTGACAATAACTAACCTCGGTGAGGTAAAAGTAGCAAGAATCATAAATGATACCACTAAAATCTATACAGTTCATAAATTCGACAAGTACATAACTATAACATGCTCAAGTCATAGAGCATAGGAAGGACAATACCGGTGTACACAGTTTATCAGGTAATATGCAAGTAAATCAGGTAAATAATCATGGAAATTGTAAGTGAAGATGAAATGCAATACCCAACAACACTGGCCAGATTTTCCTCCAAATTTCCAATATAGTACCAAACCACTGATCAATTTTCCTCAATTCGCATGTGCACCATCAAGAGAGAAATATGAGAGGGTGACCCTAGGGGGATTGATCCATATCCACACGTTGCAAGCCGTAGTCACGTGCAATAATCATACTCCGCCCGGCGTGGTCACAGGCTATATATCATAATTCACCCAGCGTGGTCATATGCTTAATATCAAGGATCCTCCCGGCGTGATCACAAGCATACAACACAATCCATCCGGCGAGGTCACAGGCATAACAACATGATCCGCCCACAATAATCACATGCATAACAACACAATCCGCCCAGCATGGTTACAAGCATCCAGTCCAAATCATATCACATAGAAGCAAATATGCAGGAACACATGTATATGATCAATGAATATCAGATTTTATGCTCCTAGAATGGTATAAGAGACGTGCTAAAGTGTATGCATATGCAAAGTATGCTATTATAGCTCAAATCGGCAATTTCATCACGAAAATAGCAAATATATAGTTCAATCAGGATATTAGACTCTATGTAATCCCAAAACATGGATCAAATAGCTCACAACAGGGTACAACTACGAGAAACACCACAACTTAAAGCTTAACCATCAATTCAAGGCATGTAATAGCCTAAGCACTACCTCGAGCATGGACAAATACTCCGATGTTTGCACATGGACTCAATCCACTAACATATGCGCACCCATAGCATGCAGCTATCACAAATAACTCAGGAAACTAGTACCTCAACCAAGTTTAGATAAAATACTTACCTCAAGCAAGCCAAATCACTCCTCTAGCAAGCCCTTCCGTCGTGAATCAACCTCCGGACGACCAAAATATAGCCCAATTAACTTAATATAATCAATAAAAGTCATAGGAATTGATTCCAAATGATAAATCTAAGATCTTTAACCAAAAGAAAAATGTCAACCCAAAAAGTCAGTCCCAGACTCGCACCTCAGAACCCGACCAAACTCACAAATTCCAAACACCCATTCTGATACGAGTCCAACCATACAAAAATCATCCAATTCCAACCTCAAATCGGCCTTCAAATCCTCGATTTATGTAAAAAACACTTACCCTAATCCAAATCGTGAAATTCCCCTCCAAAATCGCCCAAAACTGAGCTGTCCAGCCCAAAATGTGATATAATCACTAAAACCGTCGGAATAGAGTACTATATAGTCTTCCCAGGCATACATTTCGCAATCGCGGAAAAGCCATCACGATTGCGAAAAACAAAATCTTATAGCTGCCAAACATCCTTCAGGAATGCAACACCACAGTCGCGAACTATAAAGTCAACTCCCGGTCTAACCTCTCCACCTTCCAAACCTTCAACTTTCAAACTTTTGCCAAAAAGCACCAAACCAAGCTATGGACCTTCAAATCCAAATCCGAGTGTACGTCTATTTTCATAATGACCATACGAAGCTATCAGAATCATCAAAACACTATTTTGGAGTCGTCTAAACAATAGTCAAAATCCGGTCAACTCTTTTAACTTAACCTTCCAACCTTGGGACAAGTATCCTAATTCAGTCTGAAACCTCCCCAAAACAAAATCAACCATCCTGACAAGTCATATAACTACAAATGAAAATAGAATAGGCAATAATATGGGAATGGAGCAATAATACACAAAATAACTACTCGGGTCATTACATTCTACACCTTTTAAATAAATGTTCATCCTTGAACGAGTCCAGAATTATACCTGGAGTCTAAAAAGGTGAGGCTATCTGCTTTGCATCTCCTTCTTGATCTCCCATGTAGCCTCTTCGACCGACTGACAAAGAACTTTCACTGATGCTATATACTTCAACTTTAACTTTCGAACCAGCCAAACCAAAATGTAAGGCCCCTTAAATTTTCGCCAAGGATTTGGGTTTTATTGTGCCAAGGTAGGATGATATGTGTTTGGAAATTTGTAGACCTTCCCATATGCTATAGGTGTGGCTTAGGGGCCATATTTGTCCTTCGTCTCGTCAAAATATCGGTAGAGGTATGGTGCAGCCGGCCAATTCAGCAGCTACTACTTCTGCAGCACCTCCTCTGGCTCGACACACTCCGACACTCGCAAGGCGTGGTGCAGCCAGGGGCAGTGCACATGGTTCGGGAGGACCTAGTAGCTTATATGCCACGAGGGGCCGCTAGATTTCAGAGACTTCTCCAGATGTCGTCACAGGTATACTCAATCTCATGATTTGTGTGCATCTTAGAGATCCTGGTTCCACCTTTTCATATGTCACTTCTTGTGCTTCTATAGAATTCGAGATAAAACTAGAACAAATTCGTGAGCCGCTCTCTCTATCTACTCAAGTTGGTGAGTCTATTGTGGCCACGCGAGTTTATAGGGATTGTATTGTCACAGTACATGATCGATACACCACGATTGACCTTATTGAATTGGCAATGGTAAATTTTGATGTAGTTAAGGGGATGGACTAGCTTTATTCATGTTTTGCATAGCTTGATTTCTAAGCCAGAACCATTAGGTTCGAAATTCCAAACAAGTCAGTTATTGAGTGTAAGATGGATGATGTTGTGCCAAAGGGTAGGTTTATTTCTTACCTTAAGGCCACATGATTAGCAAGGGATGTATCTACCATTTGGTCCGAGTCACGGACACCAAGGCTGAGGCATCGACACTTGAGCCCGTGCCAGTTGTGAATAAATTTTCGAAGGTCTTTCCTGATGAGCATCTTGGGATCCCACCAGATAGGGAGATTGATTTTGGGATCGATATGTTACCAGGCATGCATCCTATATCAATTCCACCCTACAAAATGGTTCCGCAGAATTGTAGGAATTGAAGAAGCAATTGAAAGATTTGTTAGAAAAGGGTTTCACCCAACTGAGTATGTCGAGGGGACCATGCTGAACATCTCAGGGTAGTTTTGCAGACTCTATATCAGCACAAGTTGTACGCAAAATGTTCGAAATGTGAATTTTGGCTCGAGTCTGTCACTTTCTTAGGTCATGCCGTCTACATTTAGGGAATCAATGTTCATCCTTAGAAGATTGCAGCTATGAAAAATTGGCCTAGACCTTCAACTCCGACAAAGATTCACAATTTCTTGGGCTTAGCTAGGTATTACAGAAGGTTAGTAGAGGGATTTTCTTATCTTGCCTCTATATTGACTAAACTGACATAGAAGGCAGCTAATTTCCAGTGGTCAAATGCTTGTGAAACGAGCTTTTAAAAGTTGAAGTCGAGGTTGACCACAACACTAGTGTTGACCTTATCGGAGGGTAAAAATGGGTTTGTTGTAAATTGTGATGCTTCGAGGGTTTGACTTGGGTGTGTATTAACTCAACGTGGCAAGGTGATCCCTTATGCTTCTAGGCAACTCAAGAACCATGAGAAGAATTATCCAACACATGACTTAGAGCTTGCAGTGGCGGTTTTTTGCATTGAAGATTTGGCGTCAATATTTGTATAGGGTCCTTGTGGACATGTTCACGGACCTTAAGAGTCTTCAGTACCTTTTCAAGTAGAAGGAGTTGAATCTAAGACAAAGGAGATGGCTTGAGTTACTCCAGGACTACGACATCGATATTCAATATCATTCGGGGAAGGCTAATGTTCTGGTGGATGCTCTTTGCCGGAATACTATGGGTAGTATGGCTCACTTAAAGGCATACTAAAGGTTGTTGGCAAAGGAGGTTCGCCGGCTAGCTATCTTCGGAGTTTATCTTACGGACTCTAGCAAAGGTTGGGTGATTGTGAAAAATAGGGCTGAATCATCCCTCGTAGTGGAAGTCAAGGAGAAAAAATATGATGATCCATTATTGGTTCAATTGAAGAAGGGGATTAATAAACACAAAACCATCGCTTATTCTCTTGTCATGAATGATGGTACTCTAAGGTACCAAGGGCGATTATGTGTCTCGAATGTGGATGGCCTCCAGGAGAGAATCATGACTGTGGCTCATAATTCCAAGTATCTTTGGCACCCAGGCTCTACGAAGATTTACCATGATCTAAAGGAAGTCTACTAATGGAATGAAATGAAGAGGGATGTGGCGGACTTAGTGGAGAGATGCCCAAACTATCAGCAAGTGAAGGTCGAGCACCAAAAGCCCGATGGTTTAGCACAAAATATAGAATTCTAATGTGGAAGTGGGTGATGATCAATATGGACTTGTAGTAGGTTTACCTCCCATGCCTCATAAGTTTGATTCGATTTGGGTGATCGTGGATCGACTCATGAAATGAACACACTTCTGGCATTTCAAGGCTACCGAGACAACATAACATTATGCTCAGTTGTATATGAAGGAAATAGTCAGGTTGCATGGCACTCTGGTTTTAGTAATCTCAAATTGAGGGGCACAATTCACCGCTAACTTTTTGCATAAAACAGCAAGGTTTGGGTACTCAGGTGAATTTTAGTACGTCTTTCCATCCGCAGACCGACGGGCAATCAAAGTGAACTATTCAGATGCTTAAGGATATGTTGCTTGCTTGTGTTCTTAACTTCAAGGGTAGCCGGGTTGACCTTTTGCCACTCACTGCATTTGCCCACAACAATAGTTATTACACCAGCATTCAGATATCACTGTTTGAGGCTCTATATGGTAGGAGATGGAGATCTCCTATTGGTAGGTTCGAAGTTGGAGAATAAGAGTTGATAGGGCCAGGCATCATGCATCAGGCTATAGAGAAGGTCAAGATTATTAAGGAGCAATTGAAAACTGCTCAACGTCGCCAGAAGTCCTATGTGGATGTGCATCGAAGAGATTTTGAGTTCAAAGAGGATGATTGGGTATTCTTTAAAGTTTCCCCCATGAAGGGAATAATGAGAGTTAGGAAGAAAGGGTGATGCAATATAAAACGCGGAAAACAAGATAAAAGGATAGAAGCAAGATGCTCAATGAACTATCAAGACAACAAGTAGAAACTAGTCTACTTACCTTCTTGATGAAGTCATGGAGTACCTATACTATACGAACAAGCCTCAAGACAACGATGGTCTTGCAAACTGTTCGATCAAACGAAGGAACAAGTTCAATTTTGAATAACACCAAAATTGGACAGGTTAAAGTCACACGTTTGGAAGCCCAAAATGCTTGGCTGAAATTTCTTTGTAAAATTAATGTAAGGTACCAAAAATAATGAATTGTTTAGGCTTATATAGAATGAGCCTTTACCTAAATCAACTAGGAAAAAAAATAAGTAGTTATCCTAAATCAACTAGGAAACAAATAACTAACAAAAAGGCCACAATTTGGCTAATTTAAAGAATAGTCACGCAGGACCAAGCAAGTAAGAATTAATGTCTTCCATAACTACACAATAATACAACATAAACACAAATGTACATCTTCAACTTCTAATTTCGTCCATAGCCAAATTTGTGAATGCTTGAACGCTTGGCTCTTCTCCAAGGCTAGCCAACGCCTTTTCTTGTCTTATCCAACATTGATGGCATGAACGTAGCTTGATCAGTTTGAACTGCATCATTCTCCCCTCCTTGAGAAGATTTCGTCCTCGAAATAGAACCATCTTCATCTTTCAAAGCGACACTACCTGCAACACAAGGAGTTAATTCAGAAACATTGAATGTCTTAGAAACTATATACTCACCAGGTAGGTCTATAACATAGGCGTTGTTATTGATCTCCTGCAATAGTTGGAATGAACTATCTCCTCGCGACATTTTTACATATTCCTGTAAAACATCATCAACAACACTAGGCAATAGGTGAACGTCAGTAGAAACTTCATCATCACACTCAACCATATCAGCTCCCTTATCTTCCTCAATCTCCTCATCACTCTCTACCTCACAAACAATACCATGATGTTCAGGTCTTAAGGTAGAACCATCACTAGTTCCTTCCCCGGCATTCTTCCAAGTACTAGCAGTTCTTTCAAGGTTCTCCACTCGGATACTAAGCGCCCTTACTTCAGCCTAAAGCTCGGCTAAAGTAATGTCTGTCACAACCTTTTCTCCTTCTGTAGCCATGTACCTGCAAAAGAAACACGACTAGAGAATGTGTTAAGGTTAGTTAAAAATACTCTCTCTCACTTTTTGAATGACTCTTGGGTTCACTCAAATTTCGGGTAATATTTCACACTTGCCTTCAAATTGGCTTCCTCTAATTGATCATGTTCCTTAGCGACCTTTCAAGTTCACAAGTTCAACAGTTTTCTTCGAGGCGAGTGAAGTTATGTGACTCGATAGGCGGACAGCTTTTTAAGTGGGAACAAGAAGCCAAAAATTATCTACGAAAGTGAAAATTTTTGTGTTTTAGCACGAGGTCCCACAAGCTAAAAGGTTAGTAATTACTTAAGTAGGAAATTACCTAAGAATTACTAATTAGAATTAATGTAATTCAAGAAGATTTTCAAAATAGTAAAGGGAAGGGAATTTTTGAAGCTTTCCCACTTTAGTTTGGAGAAGACCAATCCTCTCTCCTTAGCTCATAGGATTTTCGGCCCCCCTTCTCCTTTTTCAACATAAATTTGCCCCTCATCTCCTTGTCCAAATAGAATTTCAACTCCTTCAAACTTCTCCCTTTTGGATTTGGAGTTGTTTACTTCTTGGACTAGAATTAGGGTTTCCTATTCCTCCTCCTCCTCTTCCCAAATTCGGCCTCCCTTATACTTTTTAGGCCCTCTTCCACGTTTTTCAACAATACTCTTTCAAGAACAACAAATTAAAGTTCAATAACTTCAAGAATTCAAGGCAATCTTGTTAAGAACGTTTGAGGATTCAAGAACCTCTTCAAGAACAATGTAAAACTCTTCAAGAACTACAATTTTAACCCAAAGAACTTCAACATTTTCAAGATTCAATTGTGCACCTTCAAGATTTCAACTAGAGTTTCAAGATTTCAAGATTATCGATTTCTAACGATCAAGAATTTCAAGATTTGGTTCAAGAACGTTTCTTTATCAATCAATCTTCAAGACTTAAATCCCTAGATGATTCAACAACTTAAACAACACAAATTTTCGGTTTTTCTTTCTTCTTTTTTGTTTTTGTCACGTTTTTTTTTAATTATCAAAAATGAAATAAAAGAAAGAACCTAAACTAAGGCACGAAGAACAAGATTGGGATTGTAAGAACAAACCCTTTCCAAGCTTTGACCAACTGATGCAATATAAAATGCGGAAAATAATATAAAAGGATAGAAGCAAGACGCTCAATGAACTATCAAGACAACAAGTAGGAACTAGTCTACTTACCTTCTTGATAAAGTCACGGAGTACCTATACTATACGAACAAGCCTCAAGACAACGATGGTCTTGGAAACTGTTCGATTAAACAAAGGAACAAGTTCAATTTTGAATCACACCAAAATTGGACAGGTTAAAGTCACACGTTTGGAAGCACAAAGGGCTTGGCTGAAATTTCTTTGTAAAATTAATGTAAGGTACCAAAAATAATGAAGTGTTTAGGCTTATATTGAATGAACCTTTACCTATATCAACTAGGAAAAGAATAAGTAGTTAACCTAAATCAACTAGGAAACAAATAACAAACAAAAAAGCCACAATTTGGCTAATTTAAAGAATAGTCACACAGGACCAAGCAAGTAAGAATTAATGTCTTCCATAACTACACAATAATACAACATAAACACAAATGTACATCTTCAACTTCTAATTTCATCCATAGCCAAATTTGTGAATGCTTGAACGCTTGGCTCTTCTTCAAGGCTAACCAACGCCTTTTCTTGTCTTATCCAACATTGATGGCATGAACGTAGCTTGATTAGGTTGACCTGTATCAAAGGTACTGAGTCCAAGGTATATCGGACAGTACAAAATCATGTAGAGGGTTGGTCAAGTGGATTATATTCTTGAGTTACCTTCAAAGATGTTTAGCATACTCGGTTATCCATGTTTCCATGTTGAAGAAGGTGGTTGGAGATCCATCACTCATTGTCTCGGTGAATACTATTGAATTTACTTAAGAGTTGACCTATGAAGAGATTCCGGTTGCCATTCTTGATAGATAAGTTTAGAAGTTGAGGAATAAAGAGATTGCCTCCGTAAAAGTGCTATGGCAAAATCAACTAGTTGAATAAACCACCTGGGAGGCCGAGGAAGAGATGAAAAGAAAATACCCTGATTTTTTTGTGTAAACAAATAGTTGTGCTTAAGGGAATGTTAGAATTTTAAATTCTATGGATTATGTTAAACTTTTACAGTTTATGCTAAATGCCCCATGATGTTATGGTTGGTGTTGTTTTCATGCCATGATACGTCGTTGTGTTATGAATGTGCTGCTAGGGTTGTTGGGTTTTTTGGTGTCACTTGTGTGATGGATATAAGGTTGGAATGTCATGTCAATATATATGTTTATGCTAGACCTATTGATGGTGTTGTAAGTACAAGGGAGATGGGAAAAAGAGTTGGGGTTTGGTTCCAATCTAAGCTTGCCGCTTGTCGTGTTAAATAGTAGCTTCGTTGGAGATATTTTTGCACTTGTTGTTGTGTAGATGGATTGGTGTAGTTGGGTTGTTGGGTGTGTTGTGGTGCTGAAGGTATATAGTTGATGTTTGTAAGTGTTCTTTTGTTTTGATGGACTTGGGGAAAGCAAGGAAAACAATGGAGATGCTGTCCATTTTAATATAAAATACGCTTGTCATTCATTGTACGATAGTTGCTTCATCTATAGCTTATTGATCGTATTATTATCATCTTGGTGGATTAAAGTGTGATGAGACGAGTTCAGTGTGGTCACTGGACATACTGTGATAAGGTATGTTAAGGCTATCCCTTTTTCCCTTTTGGTATGATCCATATGATACAAACGAAACGAGCAAACACGGAACTTTCACAAATGACTCTATTCTTAGAAGTACTAGGGGTGCCTATATTCTAGATTCCCCGTGTGTCCTATTATTATATCGTCTGTGTCATGGGTGTCAGAAATCGTAAGTTGATAATGTTTTTTTCATGATATTAACCGAAGGCATGTTGATTTTATAATATTCTGAGAAATCTTATCGACTTACTTCCTTATGCATTGCATTCATTGATACATATATATTAACCCATGACCACATGACATTATATACGCGTATGTTATATGTATATGGGGTATGGGGAAAGGTTACGGCATTACATACGCACCACCACCTGATCAACTGGTATATGTTGATGATTACGCCCACTAACGCTGAGATGATATGATGGGATGCCCTCAGAGGCTTGAGGATGTTATGTACGCATATATCTACCACCACCTGATCAACTGGTATACGTTGATGATTACGCCCACTAACGCTGAGATGATATGATGGGATGCCCTCAGAGGCTTGAGGATGTTATGTACGCATATATCAATGCATGATATGACATTTATACGCATATACATGACACTATAAAGGTTTAACGATTCACTGAGTTATTCAGACCTACAGGTTGAGTCGTTTACTCCATGTTTCTTTCTTGTCTTTTATATACTGATTTTCATGCCTTACATACTCAGTACTTTATTCGTACTGACGTCCCCTTTGCCAGGGGATGCTGCATTTAATGCCCACAGGCCCCGATAGACAGGTTGACGGTCCAACTAGTAGGCTATCAGCTCACCGGAATGTGTTGGTGCACTCCACTTGCTCCAGAGTTGCCTATTAGGTCAGTATTTGTTGGACATGTATTGATTGGTATGGCGGGACCCTGGCCCGACCTTTATGATGCTTATGTACTCTTAGATGCTTGTAGACAGATGTCATGTATATGGATGATTGTATGGCCTTGTCGGCCTATGTTTTGCGTGTACAAATGATCATTTTGGTCTTATACCCCTGTATATCACATGTATAAGTTTCTATATCATGTTGGGTCATCCTATATTGAGTATTCTCTTATGTTTAATTCTAGTTATCTCATGATGACCTTTCCGATTCACTTACCCATGTTAGTATGATAAGAAGGATACGCTACGTTGGTACTCAGTTGAGTTAGGCTTCGGGTGCCCGTCATAGCCCTTCGATTTGGGTCGTGACAAAAGTTGTATCGGAGTAGTTCTATCCTAGGGAGTCTACAAGTTGTGTCTAGTAGAGTCTTGTTTATGGGTGAGTTGCGCACCACACTTATAAGCAAGAAGCTATAGGGAATTTTAGGATTGTCACGCTTTCTTTTTTACTCTAGATCATGTGGTAGAGCTTATTTGTAAGAATTAAAACTCCTAAATTCTATTTTATTCGTAATACAACAATACCTACTTCCAGAAAGATAGTTGGTAGGAGATTGAATGTAGATGTGGAAGAGTTGAGTTAGAGGCACTCAATTTTGCATCATGCTTATAATGAGTAAATGTGAGGTCTTCACCATATCGTGTGTGTACTAAGCGTGTAAGCTTTGATAAAGAGCCTTAAGGCATTGATATCTATCTACCCATATGGTACAAAGAAATAAGAGAATCAGAAGGTAGATACAAGTTTCATAAAGTAAAAGAAGCAAGGTGAAGAAGGATACGAGGTACCCAGTTAGTGAAGATTATTAGTATTTACAATTTAGACAGAGACATATAAGCATTCTGAGTTACTTTCAATAGTAACAAAGATATATACAGTTTGTCACACCCATCTCTGTTATGCCCTATGAGAACTAACAGATATAGTTTAAGAGAAGAATGTGATATCATGATCCAGCTGGGGTTAGAGTAACCCAAAATCGTGGATGGATTGTTATCACCAGCTAACATTTTGGAAGGATAGTGCAAACGTGGTAATAGATCTCCTGGTGAGTTACCCAGATGGTGCACTCTAGAATAGTATAGTTAGATATGAATACTAGAATGATAAGAAATTTCAGAAGATAGGCAGTGGAATCCCGTCCCTAGTATAAAACAAGAGAGAGAATGTTAGGCGTCCAGAAGAGCCAGTGAGATGAAGCAAGGGGAGTAAAAACGGAAAGAACATTTTGTTGGAGTTTTCAGAATAAAGTGATAGACAGAAATATTAGCCGGAGAATAAGAAGAGAGTACATGAAGCATTACGATTAGGATGTGATAAATGGGTGATAATGGTAAATCAAAATATGATAGAATGACAGAGTCTATATTCAAGTGAAGGAAAAGACAAGAGGTTGCAAGCCTTGAGACAATAAAACTGTGTAAGCCATAAAGTCATACCTCATTTCAAAAAATTGAGTTGGTGACTCGAACGTTATTACATGAAGGCTATGTTAGACCCCCAGAGTAATAGAAATCAGTATGGGCTAGTGAACAAGATAAACAGAACATGAATTAGGGATCGGAAGATTTGATAATACTCAGCATCGTGAGTATTACAGAGATAGTGTTCTAGAAATAATAAAATGGACAACAAAAGAATAACCTTTAAAGTTCATTCAGGAAGATGCTTCCCTAAAGCAAGCACCGTGAGCAGAGTTAAGCTTAAAGGGCTAAGTGTGCCAGTTACACTAGGTGTCACCCTTATGCATAAGGAATTCAGTTATCCCTGGTACAGAAGGGTTATCGTAAGGCAAATAAGGGTCATTGATGATGTGAAAAGATGCCAAAGTTGAAAAGGTAAAACATCTATAGGTAGATCGTCGTAGCACTAAATCTTATTACTCCCCTAAAGGGGGGAAGATGGTGTTATGTGGTATTAAGTCAGAGTTAAGTGGTACAGGTAAATATGGAATAGTAAAGGAAAAATGTGGTAAAAAGGCAAAAAGGATGAGGTTGCATTTATGCAGATCCTATAGATATGTCGCGACTCTAGAACAATATGCAAGCACGACGCCGGGGAGAGGCAATAAGAGTTCCTGGCCAGGATGTTATTGATAAATAAGTGCGAAGGACACTTGATACATTAGGAGCCAGTGCGAGAGGTAAGTTAAGACAAAGGACATATTCCAAGAGAGATTACGCAAAATATAGATATGAGAATGGACCAATGACTAGTTAGTAGTTGATTCAGGAAGAGCCTAGTTATGGTTAGACAAGAGGATACGGACAAATCAGCAGATTGTACAAGATAAACATAGTGAAACCCAACATAGTGAATTTAGTCTCGCAGATATGACGTCGTAACCCTTGAGAAATATTCAGATACTGGTTGGGTAGTTAAAGGTAACGTATAAGTGTTAACGGAAATAACAGAGAGTGCCACTAGGAAGACAATCAAAAATTTCAGTTCAGAAGCAACCCTACGAGCACAAGGGCTCGGAGATAAGTAACTAGGGATAATTATAGGTGAGCAAGAACATCAAAAATTCCGTCAGGTATATGATGTAATAAGCTCACAGCTTTACAAGAGTCAGAGGGTCTCCCCTAAGTACTACAGTGAAAGACTAGCTAAGGAAATAAGGAAGAAGGATTCAACCTAAGCATAGTGACTTGAAGAAGAAATGGTCTTGTAACAACAGTCTCACTACAATATTGTATATACTCCATAAGAAAGTGGAACCTATCATGGCTAATGAACGGAAATAAGGTCAAAGGTGATATCTGAGATCAAATGTGTTACAGGAAATTCCAGTATTCATGGGCTATAAGATAAGCCAAGTATTCATTCAACAAGTGCCAGAACGACCAGGAAAAATAATTCTTACATTTAAAGACAATTGAGAAGGCACGGAAGGAAATCTATGGTGCTAGCAAGTTAAAGGAAGGCTATGAAGTAGTACAAATAAACATGTGAATGTCGCAAGATAAAGTATCGTAGAGCAACAAGGTTTTAGGTAGATAGGAGTAAGGATAAGAAAAGTTGAGTGAGAAGGTGACGAGAATAGGTAAGTACTTTGGATTAAACCCATCAAAACAAGAGAGCTGATGTTTCCGTAAGTTATAGAAAGCTAGGTACAACCTGAATGAACTTAAAGGAGCCTAAGACTAGGAGCAATTAGAAGAGATGAAATGTTGTCCTGGTAATAAAATTAGGGTGTAATGGTGATAGATAAGAGGAGGACATTTAGTCCTTTGATTGAGCACGAGATTAGAATATCCCCATAAAATGAATCATATTGGGATGCTATGAAATACGATTATTGAAGTATAGTATCGTCCCCAGGTGGATCAGGCATATGACTTCAAATATTCACCAATGCAACGTGAGCCCTAGTGACAATGCATTATGTAAGAGCTTTCAAGTTATCAGTGGTAGATTATGGATCAACATTAAGGTGAATCAACAATGGATGAATAAAAGTTACAAAGTATAAGATGAGATTAGGCCGTCCTTGTTAAGATGAACAATAATGAGGAAGCATTAAAAGACATAGATTTATACATATAGGATAAGCAGCGAGAGAGTAACCTGGAGTTGGGTAGCATACCTTGGTAATAATAAATCGAAGTAAGAGTTATGGTATACTATGGCCTACCTAGTTGTAGTAAAGCCATAAACATAGATAACCGAGGGTATGAAACAGGATATATAAATAGTCGTAAGTTTGACAAAGTACCAAGCGAAGAATTTCAGTACACCTACCAGAGGGATAGCTTGTCATAGTTCTGTATATGTTCATAAAGTGAGGCATAAAGATTGGCTAAAAGCTGGAGGAAAAAGGAGAGAAGAGTTTCATAGGCGCATATACAAGGTCAGAATCGTACAGGCTGCATGACAGAAGGTAGCAACAATTACAAGATGGGAATAATTCCGATCACAAGTCTTTGTGTGAGAAAGAGGCCTAAAGGGGGGAATGCCCTGACCTTTGGATTTATTCACAGAATAGTTGCTTAGATGGCAAGGGAAATATTAAAGTGTTCGTAAGAGCTATAGGTTTTGAGACTGATAAGCGCATCAGTCAACATTCAAGGACGAATGTTCCCGGGGGGGGGGGGGG
>MCJB01042569.1:30867-82740 GCA_002018475.1 Nicotiana obtusifolia
AACAGGTGGGGGGGGGGTGTATGATTCTTGTGTTGGGAGTTAGTGGGCATGGATGTGCCATAAAGGTGGTATGTAGGTTGTTGAACTAATATTGGTGAATTATTGACTTGGGGATTGGTTGTGGGGTGAAGGATTTCCCTCATAAGACCTTGTAGTCAATTTCGCATATTTGTTGTTTGATGAAATGCCCAAAGGGGCTAAACCTATGACAACTTTCCTAATTATTGTTCGATTTGGTTATGTATATATAGATTGAAGTTGCTAGAGTAGAGGGAGCGTTGTAGTAATTCTAAGGAAAGTTTAATCAAGGTTTGTTGGATAAACTCCATCCATAGAATTGAATTCCACAAATTCCTTATAAATTCCAAGCATGGTTTATTAATGTTTCTATTCCTATTATTCCGGATTGTTTCTAAGATTGATTGCCCCCAAGGCTTATGATTTGAATTTATGTTTCAATTGCAAATCATTATGCCCTGTTTGTGGAAGAAACTCAATGTGTTTAAGGCTCTTATCATTCGTGTATTTAAATTCATAATTTCCAAAACATTCTACATAATGATGTTTTATGATGATCTTGAAAGTAAAGGAATGAAAGTACGAAATATAAAATCTCGAACTCTCGTACTGACTATTTTATCTGAAGTGGCAGGGGCTTGACATTGGGCCTAAGAGGCCACTAATCGAGTAAGTAACTATACTGCACTTCTCATATCTAGATCCTATTCAAGCTCAACCAAGGGAGGAATAGGAGGTACATTAACTTCTCTATGTTGTTCCATGGGTAGTGGTGCTATCCCCGATATCTGTGTCATCGCCGGGTCCATGCTGACCCATCGGGGCAGGCAACACCTGACTAGTACCTTCTCCTGCTTCTTCATTCCATCCTTGTGCAAGTTCTTATGTCTCGAGGTAGGCTTTTGTATAAACACTAGCTATATGAGAATTAGAAGTGAATACGACTCAGCTCTACCACATGATCTAGGTCATAAAGAAGGGACTTCATCCTAGACACCCAATAGCCTCCCGTTTAAAAGTATGGTGCACAACATAACCATAAACAAGACTCTACTAGATACAGTTTGAAGACTTCCTAGGACGCGACCTGCTCTTATATCAAGTTTGTCACACCCCAACATTAGGAGGTGCGACCTTCACATGTTACCCATATTCCCATGCGAACCGACTTCTATTTTTACATCTTTGTATTCATCTAATCATGGGCAACTGAGGCCTCCAAATAACAAAACCAGAATTATAATGTGTACAACTGATTAGAAAAGGAAACATTGAATTATACATATTTACAACTATAACATAGTCGTAATTCCACCTTTCTACATATAACCGAACTCTAGTCTGCAAGCCTCTTAAAGAATCCAAAAGAGTTAAACATATATACAACTTGGTCGGGACAGTCCCCCCCTCCCCCTTTATACAAAATATTTAGAACACGATCATCAGTATCTATCGTCCTTTGAACAACCAATATGGAGAAATGGAGAGCAACAACTAATAGCTGAATCGTACACCTACTAGGGAGGGGCATCACCGAGTCTATCTGTACCTATGGGCATGAACACGGCGCCAAAAAGAGAAGGGCATCAGTACGGAAATATACTGAGTATGTACGTCTAAACATGTAAATCAGAGATATAACAGAAGAGATATGAGATCATGCTTTCAACCTAGGTACCGTAGAGCTATAAACAATAAAATATACAAGCTTTATGAAGGGTTAGGCCACTCATGGAGATTATACACTAAATTCAATATAACATTACTTATCCCTATTTGGGGCACATCACTTCATATCGTGTCCGGCCTCGCAGAGGACTTGGTAAGTGTCTTTCTCTCATCACATCATACCTGGCCTTATGAGGTCTTGGTCATATCCGGCCACGTGAGGGCTCAGTAGTGTCTTATCTTACATTATGTTGTACCCGACCTCATAGAGAGCTCAGTCGTACCAGGCCACACTAGGGTTCGGTCGAACCCGGCCACGCAAGGGCTCGGTCATACCCAGCCATGCAAGGGCTTGGTAGCATTTCACATTGTACACAACTAAGCAGTGGTTGCACCATATGTGTCGTACCCGGCCGTCTATAGCGCGACTTGGTAACGTGTCATGGATACATATACATATAAGTGAAATGCATAATCAACTTCAAGAAATATTAAGTTTAGACTCATAACTAATCATACT
This sequence comes from Nicotiana obtusifolia, assembly GCA_002018475.1. NCBI lineage: Eukaryota > Viridiplantae > Streptophyta > Magnoliopsida > Solanales > Solanaceae > Nicotiana > Nicotiana obtusifolia. Next base: position 33,074 of record MCJB01042569.1, read on the forward strand.
TCCCACTCTCAGGATACCAATCTGGGAACCTTTTAGACTTGAAATAATGCTACCAACAAGAATTTATAAGAACATAGAAATATCGTTGAGAGGGCTCAGAACTAACAAACCTTCCAGTGTCGGAATCGTTTAAAAGGAAAGAGAGGCTTACACTAAATTATGCCAAGAAATAAGGTTGCCCTACATACCTTGTTGAAGAACTAAATACGCTTATATGGTGGTTAACCTCGCTTCTAATGAATCTTCAAAGTCAATATGATACGATTTCAATGCTTCTTCAAGCGAAATCCTAGTAGAACCATTTTCTGATTCAGTTTAGGCTACTTTGAAAACCTCAACGGAGATGTGACAGCATTTTTGGGTGAATTGTAGTAAATGGTACTACCTGAAATGAAAGGGATAAGATTCACTACCTTTTTATATGTATACCAAGCATCGGAAACTCCGTCGGGTCCACATTCAAAATGGGTCGCCCTACCCCAGTTACAGTGCCCGGGAGACATTTGTCACAAGCTTATTGAAATGCGTAACCATCTTCTAGCCTCAAAGGTGTTGCCAGTTGATTGGCCGCACTAGAAGCCACACTTACCAAACTTCATTTTATGTATGTGGTGTAAAAGAAACATCTAACGAGAATATGGAGATGGAATCCGGACACACCTCGGGGCACTAACCAAGCTGATGAACATTCGAGCTGATATAGTGATTACTAGGTTGTCGATAGAGCTCTAGAATCTAGCCAAGGTAGTTTTCAAGTTTGCTGACTATGAGCTGACACCAACACTCGAGGAATTTACCATTTTCATTGAGTTTCCATTTGCAGGATAAAACCCCATATTAGCGGTCATCATGGCGCGTCACAGGTTTCTCTATGCATTGGGGGTGAAGAGTAACAGGAACTCGAGAAGTGTCAAAGATGGGTGGGTAAGACTAGACATCAATATACTACCTATGATCTTGGCCACATTTCGAGGGAATTTGCAGGTCACTCTTGTCAAGATGCATGGCGGATATGTTCAGGGAACTACTGGCATGTTCGAGGGGGTATGATTTCTTTAACGGCCGCAACCTGCTGATGCAAATATGGGCTATAGAGCATTTCTTCGAAAGGGAGTCGACAATCGATTACTTTGTCGACACTAGCAATATGATCCGCGATCATGAAGAGAGAATAAGGCATTGGTGAACACCAAATGGACCGCAGATCCGCCGTAGAGTGGAAAAGGAGAAACTCAAAACTTTGAAGGTCATTTTCGATCAATTGTGTGACTGCATAATCATTTTGCGGGCCACACATTCATCGTAGATTCAGCATAAGAAATCTAAAGGGTGATTCTGCGGTCCATTTCGTGGCCGCATAACTGGTCTGCCGACCATAGAGCTGCCGCAAACCTAACCCGACCAGCCCAGTTTTGGAGGATGATTTTGCGGTGCCTTATGCGGACCGCATACCTATTCTACGGTACACTCTGCGACTGTAGAGTTGAGTTCAGAGGGTCCATTTTATATTACCATAACCCGACCCCATTTTAATAAATAGGCATAAGGGTGGGAGCAAAGAAGTCTGATATTTTTATAGAGGGAAGGAACTAGAGAGGAGAGGAAGAAGCTCCAACCACTCTACTCAACCATCTCGTCCAATCTTGAAGAATCAAGGAAGCCATTTGCTAATCCATTGCCTATTCAGGTAAGTTCTTGTTCCAAATATTCCATGCAAGTTTGTTACGGGTCTAAGTAGGCCAGGGAGTAGAAGATATGGTGTGCATGTATAGGTAGAGGGGTATTGGAGGTTGTTGAATTACCTGGGATGATATGCTGATTAATCTTGGTTGTAGGGTGAAGGAAAATCTCATAGGAGAACCTTATGGTAAATTCGCACACCTAATGCTTGATAAAACACTTAAATGAGATGAATCCATGAACCTCTTACTAATTATGGTTCCATTTTGTCATGTCTCTAAATAGATTGAAGTCGGTAGGAGTTTCGAAACGTTGTAGTAGTCTAAGGAAAGCTCAAACCAGGTATGTTGGCTAAACTTCTCTTGTACAGTCGAATTCCATGATATTCTCGTAAGTTTCAACCGTGTTTGGCCTAGGTTCTTATTTCTCATGTTCCGAGATATTCCTATTAAATCTGGTTATTCCAAATAAGCATTGTGTCGAAAGTTATATATTCAAAATATGTTCCAATTGCTCCTATAACATTATGCTCCCTTTCAGAAATGTATTCAAGTATGACTAATGTATCAAAATGTTATGATTAAAATTCATGTTTCAATTGCAATTATTATGCCTTTTTCTTGGAAGGAAAACTCAATGCGTTTAAGACTCCTAAGGCTCATATACATATTTAAAGTCTTGATTTTAAATGCTCTTGTTGTTGATAACCCTTGATGATGCTTGAAAGTTAAAGAAGTGAGTATGGGATATAAAATGCGGCCACCATGCCAGGAATGAAAATTTGACTCGTGGCCAATAGTGCTAATAAAATGAAAGAAAGTATAAAAGATTATGAAATGAGCTATAACTCCTTTATTTAATAAATGTTTTGGGAGTATCGTTTAGTCACCGAGGAAGGGTAGGTTGAAATAACCTAACCCTGAAACTACACGTGCCGGTGTAGGAGTGATTGAGGGGTAAATCCTCGTGCTGAAATGTTGAGATTATTCCCCTTAAATGGGATGAGATTGATGTGTTGAGATTATTCCCCTTAATTGGATGAAATGATTGTTAGGAAAAGGTGATGTCGACACACACGGCATTGTAGTGAGACGGCTTAGCCGGTCGGGCAGAGATCGGACGCCATACCGCGCACATGGTAGTGTTGTGGCTGATGTCGAGCCCCATACATTGGAGTGAGACGGCTTAGCCGATTAGGCCGAGATCGGGCTCCGTGCTATAAGCACGGTGGTGTATCGATACTAATGATCTTCCAACCTAAAAAATTGATTTTACTTGAAGATTTTCCTCACTTTTGACTTGGTATTGAATTACTATTCGGTCTTTCTCATTGATTTCATGTTGCTCTCCTTTTGTACTGTTACTCCATTTCTTGGGAGGGTTTTTGGCCTTACATACTAGTACTATTCTATGTGTACTAACGTCCCTTTTGCTGAGGATGCTGCATCTTTAATGGATGTAGGTGTTTCCACACCAAGTGGCATCGATCCGTGATAGCTGTACAACCTCTTCTCAGCTGACTTGGTGAGCCCTATTTCATATCGGGGTCTTGTGTCTTTTGCTTCATGTGTTTAGTATTTTGAAATGGGTAAGTAAAACTAGAAATGTTGTATTTGTCGAACATGTTTCCACTTCTAAACTACGAATGTCTAATATATTTTAGAAAATCGTGAATGAAGTCGCTATGGTAATAAAATTGGTATTATTCATGTAGTCTTCTCATTGTCTAACTTATGGTATATATCTTTGCTTTATTCATGGGTAAGGTCAGGTAGAAGGCATCTAGTAGGCTTGCTTGACTGGGATATCTCGGTTGAGCACCGGTTGCACTCACCAAGGTCGAGGCATGACATGGTCAAGAAGAATGGCGGGAATTTCTGACCAACCTAACTGTAGAGTTCGTCAACTAGAAACTTTCTTGGTGCATTTGTGATTTGATGACTTGCAGGGATGGTTGGTTTCATTTTGGAGGAGGTTTTTGGTTGAATTGGATCAATTGGTTCTTAGATTAGAAGCTTAAGTTGTAAATATTGACTGAGTTTTGACTTTTGTGCAAATGACCCCAAAAAGGTGTTTTGGTGGCTCCAATAGGTTTGCGAGGTTATTTTGGACATAGGCGTGTGCCTGGAATTTGATTCGGAGGTTCTTAGGTTGATTTGACTTGTTTTATCGAAAGTTGATCGAAGGTTTAGAAATTTCCTAAGATTGACCATGGGTTGACGTTATTGTTATCGGGTTTGAATTTTGGTTTTAAGACTTGGAATAGATCCATGTTGACAATTGAAACTTGTCTGCAAAGTTTTGCATCATTTTGAAATTCAGACTCATGTGACAAGCCAAGACCCTGAAAAAGTAACTAATGAAATACTGCATTTAGAAGCCCATTTACTTCGCAATTTGGATAATGAGTTAGTTCCATAGGAACCGGATGCATGGTGTGTATCTAGCGATTCTCGAGTTTCATTGTTAATCCTATGTATTTTTGTGTTCGATTCATGATTTCAGATGTTATTTTGGTATTTTGATAGTGCGAACGAGTTAGTATGATATTTTTAGCCTTTTTTGGTCTTTTGGTGTGGATCCTGAGGGGGCTCGGGTGTGTTTCAGACGCGTTTCAGATTAGTTTGGTCATGTTTCATAGTTGCTGGTGCTGGGCAGATGTTACAGGTCTCGACAATGTGAGACACCGTGTGCATTTGAGAACCTCGTAATTGCGAGGTAGGGTATCGCATTTGCGAGGTGGGCTGGGGGCTGTCATGTTAGCATTTGCAAACTTTTTGATTGCATTTGCGATTGGTCCTGTGGGTAGGGATGATCGCATTTGCGATCATGGGATCACTTTTGTGGAAGGGATTGGCTTCACAAATGCGAAGTCTGTGTCGAATTTGCAACATCCCCATCATTCAACAGGCATCGCATTTGCGATGGACTTGTCGCATTTGTGGGGTTCGCATTTGCAACCCCAGGTCGTATTTGGAACTTTTGCAGCTAAACAAAAGGTTTTGATTTCCGGACTTGGCTTCATTTATCACATTTTTGAGCCATAGACTCGGTGCGAGACGATTTTGGGAAGCGATTATCATACAAAGTTATTGGGAAAGTGATTTTTACTCAATTTTAATTATATAACATGATTGTTTAGGAATATTAACATCTAATCCATAGAAATAAAACATAATTTTTGGCAAATTTTGACTATGTTTTGAAAAATGAAAATTGAAGATTTGAGAATCGAATTAGACTTGGATTTGAAAACAAAATACATATATGGACTCGTGGGATTATGGGTACTCGTGATCTACCTTCGACTCGAGTTTGATCAGGTGGGCCCGGGGTTACTTTTGTGGACTTTTGGGGAATTCTGTGAAGATCTTGACTTTATTAATCAATATTGATTTCTACTGCAATATTTGATATTATTAAGTCATTTTTGGTTAGATTTGAGCCGTGCGGAGGTGAATTTAATGGAAAAGCAATTTTAGAGTACTTAATTGGCCTAATTGAGGTAAGTATATTGCCTAACTTTGTGTGGGCAAACTTCCCCTTAGGATTTAGTCTAATTGTATTATTTATACTATGTGAAAAGACGTGTACATGAGGTTACGAGTATGTACACGAGCTTATGTGTTTTAATTGACCAGATTAGACTTTTAGGCTATTCATATGCCTTGAATTGAAATTGTTGTTATACGGAACACATTTCATTGTTGAGTTATTCCCCATTTCATTATGTTGTGGTTGTAATTCTTGTATACATTGTTGTTGAGCCGCGGGCTATGTATTGTTGTGACATTGGTATTATTGTTCGGGAAATGTTGTGGCATATGTGCACGTGCAATGCGAGTTGATTGTTGCATTGTGATGAGATGCGCATGCGGCGGCATACGGGTGGTGTTATTGATGCTTATGCGGCGAGATAAGGGGGCTTATATGCATGTTTCTAGTAAGGGAAAATACTTCACTGTGAAGCACACACGACGAGATAAGTGGGCTTATACACGTGAAGCTATTTCGCAAACATATTTTCTATGTGAGGCTCACGCGGCGTCATATGGATAACTTGTGATTTGTGATTTTGAGATGTGGTACCTCGGGGATGATTCTTGTTGTAAATCTTTTGTTGGAACAACTTGAGGATTTGAACTTTTACTGTTTTTCCTTAATTGATTCACTTGTATTTTAACAGTATTTGGGTTTATTTGTTGTGTTATCACATGTCTACTCTTTGTTGCCATTTATTGATTTTGCTTCCTGTCGTTAGCTTTATATTGATGTTCTGTACGGGTTTTATGTCTAGTGAGTTTCTTGACTGAACCTTGTCACTACTCCACCGAGGTTAGTCTTGATACTTACTAGGTACTGGTTGTGGTGTACTCATACTATGCTTCTCGACATTTTTATGCAGATCCAGGTACCTCCGATCATTCAGGACGGTAGTGAGTTGAGCTAGATTTGCGGAGATTTTGAGGTATACCTATTGTTCTCGCTCGCAGGTCTCGGAGTCACCTTCTGGTTATTTTTCTTCCTACTATTTACTTTATTCCTAGAGAGTGTTGTATTTGAGATTTCTAGTTACTCTCAGTAGAGCTTATGACTCAGTACTACCGATTTTAAGGATGTATAACTAGTGATCATTTTCAGTTATGTTTTTTTATCAGCTTTTATTTCATAGTTAAATGGATTTAATCTCTGAATTTCATCATGTGGTAGGCTTACCTAGTTATAGGAACTATGTGCCATCATGATTCTTGAGGTCGAATTTGGGGTTGTGACAAGTTGGTATTAAAGCTCTAGGTTCATAGGTCATACGAGTCATAATCAAGTTTAGTAGAGTTATGTTGACAGGTACGAAGACATCTGTACTTATCTTCGAGAGGCTAGGAATCTATTAGGAAATTATACTTCTTTCATTCCTTATCATGCGAATTTTTTGATTTTGAAATCTGAGCCTTTGTCTTTGTTTTCTCTCACAGATGGTGAGGACACGAGCTTCATAGCTGGTGTTCGGGAGGCTGGGGAAGAGGCTGAGGCAGAGACGGAGCACGTGCTGCAGCGAGGGAACGTGGTAGGGCCGCGACTAAGGAGCCACCAGTAGCTCTGATAGAGGAGAAAGCACCCGAAGCGCCCGTTGCTAACCCTTGACTTCAGTATACTTTGCACATTTTCTAAGAATGTTTGGTACCTTGGATCAAGCGGGATTTATCCAGGTTGCACCAGCTACCTCTCATGCTGGGGGAGGAGCATAGACTCCTGTCGCCCGTACGCCAGAGTAGTGAGGTCATGTTTATCAGGCTTTGGGTGCTATGCTAGTACAACTCGTGATTGCGATCCTTCCCGAGGTCAGTCCAGTGGTGTCAGAGGATGAGCGTAAGAGGCCAAATAGGTTCAAGAAGTATTTTCCTCCTACTTTTAATGGTGCTACTTCTAAGGATGCACATGGTTTTCTAGACCAGTGTCATCGAATCATGCACACTATGGACATAGTTGACGTAAGTAAGGTCGAGCTTACCACTTTCCAGCTGACGGGGTCAACATATTGATGGTGGTAGGCTTATGAGGAGAGTATGCCACTTGGCATATCGCCACTTACTCGGGCTCAGTTCACTTATCTATTGTTGAGGGAGTTCGTTCCACAGACCCTCAGGGATGTGTCGCGCGCCGAGTTTGAGCAGTTATGCCAGGGTACTATGACTGTGTCAAAGTATGCTATGAGGTTCAATGAGTTATCTCATCATGCACCTCTTTTGGTTTCTACAAACAGAGAGAGAGTCCGCTTATTTATCGAGGGGCTTAGTTATGGTCTCAGATTTGGGATGGCACGGGAGTTGGAGACCGATACTCCATTTCAGCAGGTTGTGTAGATCTCTAGAAGGTTGGAGCATATCTGTGACCAGAAGTGAGAGGATAGGGAGTCCAAGAGGTTTCGAGACTTTGGAGGATTTAGTGGTTCCTGCTCTGTAGTTTTAGCTCATCACGGCAGACGTTATATCACTCGACTTATTCAGTCTGCACTTCAGGTAACTTGCAGTGCTCCAACTATTCATGGACCTCAGAATACTCAGTTTTGACAACCATCTTCCAGTGCACCTCTTGTACGGAGTGCATACAGCGGCTATTCTAGCCGTTCGGGTCAGACTTATTTCCAGCAGCCATGCCCGCAAAGGGTTGTTTTGAGTGTGGTGATACTAGGCATATGGTGAGGGATTGTTCTAGACTTAGGAGGGGTGGACCTCCACAGGGTACACAGGCTATGGTTGCTGCTCTAGTTGCTACTCCACCTGTACAACCATCTAGGGGGGAGGACGGACAAGTAGAGGTCGTCCTAGAGGGGGAGGCCAGGTCCGTTGTTATGCTTTTCTAAGTAGGACTGAGGCTGTTGCATTAGATTCTGTCATCACAGTTATTGTTCTGGTCTGTCATAGGGATGCATCAGTTTTATTTGATTGTTCCTTCGTATATGCCATCTAACTTTGCTTCATATATGGATAGGCCTCGTAATTCTTTGGTATGTGTCTACGCTTGTAGGGGATTCTGGTAGACTGTGTCTATTGGCCGTATTTGTCACTCTTTGGGGATTATTTGACAAGGGTTGACCTTGATTACTCAATACGGTGGACTTTGAGTGATTTTGGGTATGGATTGGTTGTTTCCACATCACGGTCTTCGGGATTTTCATGCTAAGACTGTGACGTTGGCTATGCTGGGATTGTCGAGTTTTGATTGGATAGGTACATTGGGTCATGTTCCTAGTAGGGTGGTGTCTTTTTTGAAGGCACATCAGATGTTGAGAAGGGGTGTTTGGGATACTTAGCCTTTTTGAGGGATGTTAGTGCTAATACTCCTACCGTTGAATCAGTTTCTATAGTGAGATATTTTCCAGATGTGTTTCTAGCAGATCTACATGGCATGCCACACGACAAAGATATTGATTTTGGTATTGACTTGGTGCCGGGCACTTAGCCCATCTCTGTTCCACCATATCGACACCAGTGGAGTTGAAGGAATTAAAGGAACAACTCCAGGATTTGCTTGACAAGGGTTTCATCATACCTAGTGTCTCACCATGGGGTGCTCCAGTTTTGTTTGTATAGAAGAAAGACAACTCTATGAGGATGTGTACTGAGTGCAGGCAGCTGAACAAGGTTACAATTAAGAACAAGTACCCACTATGGCTTATAGATGATTTTTTTATCAGCTTCAGGGTGCTAGAGTATTCTCGAAGATTGACTTGAGATTTGGGTACCATCAGTTGAAGATCATGCTTCAGATATTCTTAAGATGGCCTTCTGGACACAATATGGTCACTATAATTCTCAGGTGATGTCTTTTGGGCTGACCAATGCCCCATCAGCCTTCTGCACTTGATGAACATCGTGTTCCAGCCATATATTGATTCCTTCATCATTGTGTTCATTATGAGCTCCTTCTGATGTCTTTTGTGCTGACCAATGTCCTAGTAGCATTCATGCATTTGATGAATAGTGTGTTTCAGCATTATCTCGACTAGTTTGTCATAGTATTCATTGATGATATCCTAGTGCACTCTCGTAGCCAGGAGGATCATACCCAGCATTTGAGGATTGTGTTACCGGCTGAGGGAGGAGAAGCTTTATGCCATGTTCTCCAATTGTGAGTTTTGGCTTAGTTCGGTGGCGTTCTTGGCGCATGTGGTGTTCAGTGAGGGGATTACGGTGGATTCGAAGAAGATAGAGGTGTTCAGAGTTGTCCCAGACCGTCCGGAGCAACGAAGATTCAGATGTTTCTCGGCTTGGCCGGTTATTATCGTTGCTTAGTGGAGGGTTTCTCGTCTATTGCATCGCCTTTGATAAAATTGACCTAGAAGGGTGCTCCATTAAGGTGGTTGGATGAGTGTGAGGAGAGCTTTCAGAAGCTCAAGACTGCCTTGACCACAACTTCATTTCTTGTTTTGCCTGCAGCTTCTGACTCTTATACAGTGTATTGTGATGTTTCATGGATTGGTATCAGGTGTGTCTTGATGCAGGACGATAGAGTGATTGCGTATGCTTCGCGCCATTTGACTCCTCATAAGAGAACTACTATGTCCATAATTTGGAGTTGGCTGCCATCGTTCATGCATTGAAGTTTTGGAGGCATTATCTGTACGGTGTATCATGTGAGGTATTTACGATCATCGGAGTCTCCAACACTTATTCAAACAAAAGGATCTAAATTTGAGGCAACGAAGATGGTTGGAGCTGCTAAAGGACTATGATATCATCATTTTGTATCATCCCGGGAAGGCCAACGTGGTGGCCGATGACTTGATTAGAAAGGCGGTGAGTATGGGTAGCCTTGCATTCATTCCTGTTGGTGGAAGACCATGGTTGAAACTCTGACTTCGGAAAAAGAAAATCTCCAGGATCGCTTAGAAGAGCAAGTTTCAGAGGCTCAAGAGAAAATCGGAGTTTTGACCAAGAACACCGAGTCTCTTCATTACCAGGTCGAATCACTCACTCAGGATCGGGATGTTCTGGTTACCGAGCTGCAAGCAACAAGGTCTCAGATTGCTACCACCAAGGCCGATGCTGACGATTTAATAGCTCAATACAGAGCCGATGCCGAAGATGCTGGTTGACTATACTAAGTGCCAGACCTGACTCTCCATTCTCGAGGAGCTGCAAGATCGGGGTTTCGATTTGTCCTCCGAAGTTGATGAAGCAGTGAGGATCGAAGCTGAAATGAGGAAGCAAGCTTTCCCCGAGGAAGATGAAGACGGTTCCGACTGACGCTGTTTATAGAATGAAGTGTCATTTCTGTAATCTGAATGTATAAAGAAGATTCCCTCGTGGCTTATAAAATACCTCTATTTTGTTTGACTTTGCTATGCAATTTTCATATCCTGTAATTTTCCTGCCTTAGCTAGGATCGCAAATTTTCCTCGTAAAAATTTACTTATGAATAACTGAATAAGATCCTCGCCTTGGAAGAAACTCGACCGGTTAACGAGCATAATTGGTCTTGATAGATTTAAAAATGATTTGGCCTTGGACTTATCTCAAATCTGGGGATCGGCTAAACGGGCCTTGTCTATCCCCGAGCCCCTTTTGGCCTATTAAGAATCGGGATCATGCCTTAGCAGAATTTAATCCTTTTCAAATTTCAATAACTTAACTTGGCCTTAGCCCCATTTTAGAGAATCGAGGTCTTGCCTTGGCAAGCTCTAACTATTTTCAAATTTTTTTCTGGTTCGGCCTTAGCCTTTTATAAACTGGGGTTGCCTGAATCGGTCTTATTTCCCTTCGAGTTTTTTTAACTCAATACGGCCTTGGCCTAGCAATCGATTTTGGGATTTTCCTTATTAGGTCTTACTCCCCTTCGAATTCGGTATGCATATTTTGACAATGTTAACTCTTGATAATGCGATGATAATCGAAGAAGCCCTTGGGCTTAAAAACACAATGTTGATGCCAAAAGACTTTGTTAATATTCATATGCTTGTACATCTTTGTTTAATGAGGGGGCAGACCGATCTATTCGGGTACGGTTCTTCTGACCGTTTGACCTTTACATTGGTTCCTAGCGATCTTTGTGAAGTCCCGTTGAAATCGAGGTAAGTAAATGAGGATTTCAAAAACAACATTAGGGTCGAATATCAAATTTGTGAACTCTGATGAATGACCGATCTATGTCAGCACGATTTATGGTTGCCTCATTAAAAACCTTGCCATAAAACTCAATTTGGGACAAAACCGGTCAAAGGGAAAGAGAGTGCAACGCGTGCTTTCAATCCTAATGCCTTGTGCTTACTGGTTCGATACCGATCCATCCTGCATGTGTTAGTACCAACAAATAAAACAAACAAAAAAACGGAAAAAATTACCTCAATAATAGTACCGCTTCAAGTGGCTCACGTTCCAATTATTTGGCAGTTGTTTGCCATCCATAGTCGTGAGCTTGTAAGACCCCTTTCCGGTGACCTTCAAGACAGTGTAGGGACCTTCCCAGTTCGGTTCTAATTTTCCTTCATTGGGGTCTCGGGTATTGGGCGTAACTCTTCTGAGTACCAAGTCCCCAGCATTAAAATATCGGAGACGGGTTCTCCAATTGTAGTACCTCTCGATTTTTTGCTTCTGGGCTGCCTTTCGTACTAGAGCAGCTTCCCTCTTTTCATCCAAAAGTTCCAGACTGATGTTCATAGCCTCTCGGTTTGATTCTTCGGTTGCATATCGAAACCTGACACTTGGTGCGCCTACCTCAACCGGTATCAATGCTTCGGTGCCATATACTAGGGAAAACGGGGTGGCCCCGGTGCTGGTTATCTCGATTGTTCGGTATGCCCATAAAACCTCGGGCAGCATCTCCCTCCATTTTCCTTTAGCGTCAGCTAGCCTTTTCTTTAAGTTTGGATTATGGTTTTGTTGGTCGACTCTGCATAACCGTTGCCGCTAGGGTGATATGGAGTCGACAATATCCTCTTGATCCTGTTATCTTCGAAGAACTTTGTTATTTTACTGCCGACGAACTATTTGCCATTATCGCATACGACTTCTGAAGACATCCCGAACCAGCAAATAATATGGTCCCATATGAAGTCAATCACCTCCTTTACCCTGACCTTTTCGTAAGCTTGTGCTTCCACCCACTTAGAAAAATAGTTAGTCATAAAAAGGATAAATTGAGCTTTACCTGGCTTTACCTGGTGCTCGAGGTAGGGGACCGATGATGTCCATACCCCACTTCACAAATGGCCATGGCGATAAGATTGAATGTAGTGTTTCTCCGGACTGGTGGATCATCAATGCATGCCTTTGGCATTCGCCGCATTTGCGTACAAACTCCTTTGCATCTCTTTCCCTGTCGCTCCAGTAATAGCCGGCCCGAATTATTTTTCGAACCACTGAATCGGAACCAGAATGGTTGCCGCAAGTTCCTTCGTGTATTTCTTTCAAGATATACTCGGTGTCTCCAGGTCCAAGGCATATGGAGAGAGGACCTCCGAATGTTCTTCTGTATAAAGTTCCATCGTTGGCCAACCAAAATCGGGCCGCCTTTGTGCGTAGCGCCCTTGACTCTTTGGGATCAGATGGCAATTTGCCTGAACTAAGATATTCCACATACTTATTTCTCCAATCCCAGGTCAATCTTTTTGAGTTGACCTCAGCATGGCCTTCTTCCACCACCGACCTTAATAACTGCACGACTTTTTCAGAGTCGATTTCCTCATCTTCGACCGACGAGCTTAAATTGGCGAGGGCATCGGCTCCACTATTTTGTTCTTGAGGTATGTGCTGTAGTGTCCATTCCTTAAACCTCTGTAGTGTGACCTGAAGTTTATCCACATACCTTTGCATACGCCCTTCCCTGACTTCGAACGTTCTATTTACTTGGTTGACTAGAAGGAGGGAATCGCATTTGGCCTCGATTATCTCTGCTCCCAAGTTTTTGGCTAACTCTAAACCTGCAACCATTGCCTCATATTCGGCTTCATTGTTAGTCAGTTTCACAGTCTTAATGGACTATTGAATTGTATTCCCGGTCGGGGGTTTAAGTATGATGCCTAGCCTCGACCCTTTTGAATTTGAGGCGCCCTCTGTGAACAAAGTCCATACTCCCGAAGTAGTCCCTGATTTGGTCATGAGTTCTTTCTCGACCTCAGGGATGAGCGACGGCATGAAGTCGATGACAAAATCGGCCCGTACCTGAGACTTTATAGATGTTCGGGGTCGATATTCGATATCGTACCCACTTATTTTGATGGCCCACTTGGCCAACCGACCTGACAACTTTGGTTTGTGCTTAACGTTTCTAAGTGGGTAAGTCGTCACCACGCATATTGGGTGACATTGGAAGTACGGTTTCAACTTGCTAGAGGCACTCAATAATGCGAGTGCTAATTTTTCTAAGTGTGGGTACCTGGTTTCGGCCTCTCCTAGTGTTTTACTGACGTAGTAAATGGAAAATTGCGTACCTTGTTTTTCTCGGACAAGGACCCCGCTCACTGCTATCTCCGATACAGCAAGGTAAAGGTATAACTGCTCGCCTGCTTTCGGCGTATGTAGTAAAGGCGGGCTAGAGAGATACCTTTTTAGTTCTTCCCATGCGTGTTGGCATTCCGGCCCCCATGAGAATTCGTTCTTCTTCTTCAGTAAGTTGAAGAACTGATGGCTCCTGTCGGACGACCTCGCTATGAATCGGCCTAGTGCTGCTATCCAGCCTGTCAATTTCTGCAAGGCCTTGATGCTGTCGACGACCGTTATGTCCTCGATGGCCTTAATTTTATCGGGGTTGATTTCTATTCCCTGGTTTGAGACCATAAAGCCAAGGAATTTCCCTAAGCCTACTGCGAATGCACACTTCTCCGGATTCAACTTTATGTTGTATCTTTTCAGGAAGTCGAATGTTTCCTGCAAATGACTTAAATGGTCCTCTGCTCGCAGGGACTTAACCAACATGTTCATCGATATAAACTTCCATTGTTACACCTAGTTGTTTTTCGAACATCTTATTTACTAAGCGTTGGTAAGTAGCCCCTGCGTTTTTAAGCCCGAAAGACATCACATTATAGCAATAGGTGCCATACTTAGTGATGAAGGATGTTTTTTCTTGATCATCCTTATCCATTTGTATCTGTTTATACCCAGAGTAGGCTTCAATAAAACTAAGAGTCTCGTGGCCAGCGGTAGAATCGATCATGTGATCGATGTTGGGCAAGGGGAAAGAATCTTTGGGTCATGCTTTGTTTAGGTCTTTATAGTCTATACACATTCTAAGCTTATTTCCCTTCTTAGGGACTACGACTACATTAGCTAACCATTCTGGGTACTTAACCTCCCGAATGGACCCTATATTCAAAAGTTTAGTTACCTCGTCCTTGATGAAGGCTTGTTTAGCTTCGGACTGAGGTCTCCTCTTTTGCGAATCGCAGAAGCAACTGCAAACCAAGCATGAAGTCTACTGAAGGAAAAAAATGCGATGCAAGATGCGGTCGCATTTCTACAATGCGGACCGCAAACCATGAATGCAGTGAAGGCGAAACTAGGGTTACAATCTGTGATCGACATGTCAAAAATGCGGACCACATTTCTGTTATGCGACACAAATGCGGTCGCATATCCAACTTCAGGGTAGATAGTCTGAATTTTGTCTCGATTTTTGGGCCTCTATAAATAGGTCTATTAGAGTTTTGTGGGGGCTATCTTGTCAGACTTTGAAGCTAAAGTACAAGGCTTAAATATTCCTTTCTTTTGGAAGCTTTTGGGTCAAGAATCTTTCACTTTGTAAGCTTTATGACAATTAATATTCTCTTGTTTTCAGATTTTAGTATGAGTAGCTAATTTTAAATACTAAGGTTGTGGACCCTAAATGGGTGTGATGTTATTGGGTGTTTAACATTGAATATATATTTAACGGTTGATTGATATTTATTTACTTCTCATTCTTCAATCATTGTTGGTGGTTGCAAACATTAACAAGCGCCGTTAAGTTCTATCTTTGCTTGGGAAAGCGGGGTAGAATTTGGTAGATGTAAATATCAAAGACTCAAGGCTTTAAACCTTGTTTAATAAAATTGCTTAGGAATAAGTGGGTTTTATTTGGCATAAATTGATTGTTCTTAATCACAACTCTTTTGTATTTGGAAAAATCATAAAGGGGAATACTATCTAACTATTGAAAAATATTGGATAGTCACTTAGACATCATTTGCATATTAGAATCTTCCGTTAGAAATATATCATATTGACATCAATAGCATTACACTTCATTAATGGGGACACAACCTTAGTTTCTTTAATCAAATTATTTACATTCTCAACATTGCAATTAGACTTTATTTAAAACCAAACTCAATTCATACTCTTGTTACGTAACCGAATAGAATTACGACTGTAGTTGAGTAACACGCTAATCAAGTAAACTTTTCACACCTATTACCTGTAGTATTCGACCCCAACCTTGTTGGGTTATTATATTTGAAATCGACTGCTTACACTATTTATTAATGTGTAATTTGAGCGTATCACCAGGGGCCCAAAGGGTGCCTTGGCTGTAAATGGAATTTAACCTTAAGCCCTTAAAAATTAGCATTTGCTAATCTTTAGGGTTGGTGTTTAATGAAGGAAAAGGCTTTACTGTAAATTTGTCAACTCTTTTCGATCTTACATAGTTTATTTACATTCTTAATCGCAAACATTTTTTACAGTCTCATTTGAGCCTTACGTTTTATCTTATCTGCATTTAAATATTATGTTGGGCATTGTCACTAATTTCTACGTTTTTCTTTTGAACATGTAACTGTACTGGGCCCGCTGAGTTCTCAAGAACTCAGGCCCAAGTTCCATCCTTTGACTATGAATTCATGGGAGTTGTTGTTACTTGTCTGCTATTCGTTTGGCCACATCTTCTTCAGGCCCAAACCCCGTTCCCTCCTTTATCGCTTCATAAGATCTGTTATTATTTTTATGTATATGACACTGATAAATATTTGACTGGTTTTTTTCTGTTATCTCTTTGAATTACTTTAGAAAACCTAGGCAAGCATAAAAACACAGGTAAAATTAAAAAGAATTACTGCCCCTACATAAGTTAATAACTTCAAACATCCTTAATTATTTCTGCTATATGATTTTCATCCTCATTCTATACTAACCATCTTTCATGGATTTTCTAAGTTCAAAAACATATTAGGAAAGTCGACAACACTCTTCCTTTAAATGCTTGAATTCGGTAAACAATTTCAACGTCGAGATTTCTACAAATAAAATAAAATACAAAATGCAATCAAGGAATGCTTCAAGAATTTTTCTCCTAAACTTGATATAAGATTCGAAAATCAGTCTTCAAGGTATATATCTAAACCCAATTCTTCAATCACACTCATTTCATCAAGATTACAAAAATAGTCATTCATTTTTATATTTTTATAGAAGTAATATTTTAAACTTGCCCACATTTTGCATAGTTAGCAAGTATAAGTATTACAAACCCATTTCCAAAACTCTTTCAATTGTATAGTGATGTGCCGGGAAATTTCGGCACATATTGAAACTATTTGTTTAGAAATTGCTTGTTCCACTTGTTAATTATCATGATATTTACTTAGTTTTAGTGTAATTTCAGTATATGGATGAAAGACACCTAGAAGCGTGAAAAGCAGTTCAAAAGCCGTTCAAAGGCAAGAAAGGAGATCAAGAGTACAGAAGAAGCAATTCTGCGACCGCAAAGTAGATATGCGAGTCGCAGAATTAGAAATTAAATCGCAAAAGAGGACAGAACTTCAAGCCAAAGTTAAAGTAAGAATGCTGTAAAAAATGCGACCGCAGAATGGAAATGCTAATCGCATTTTCATCGCAGACACGGATAGAGTTTGAGGTGAAAAATAGAGGGGGATCGCAATCGCATTCTGTGATCGTAGAATAATTCTGCGGGCCGCATTCTTAAATGCGACATGAAGGAAAAGTTCTGGTGAGGTCTGCAACAAAGGATGAAGACTCTGCGGACCGCATTCCTGTTCTGCGACAGGAATACGATCGCAGACGGGAAATTAGGTCAGACGTTATTTCAGCTCGCCTCGGTTTTTGTGCCTCTATAAATAGCCTCTCTAGGGTTGTGTGAAGTGAGACTGATCAGAATTCAAAGTGCAAAATACTGCTTTTGGTTATTTTCAAAGTTAGAGATATTTTTGGGTGATCAAAAGAGAGAATTCAATATTGTTGTAAGATAAATTCATTTATGTTTATTTGTTCTTCAGATTTTAACATGGGTAGCTAAATTCTAATGCTAAGGTTGTGAACCCTAGATGGGTGAAATGTTATTGATAGGTTGATATTGATTTCAATTTCGGAAGAAACTTGGTATTTATTTGTCTCTTGTTCTTAAGTTAATCGCTAGTGGTTGCAAACATTAACGAATGCCAATTTACGCTATCATCTCTTGGAAAAGTGAGATAGAGTTTGGTAGAGATAAATAACAATAATTCATGGCTTTAACCCTTGTTTAACGAAAATTACTTAGGAATAAGTATTATTCAATTTGGCAAATAATTGGGTGTTCTTAATTTTGACTCTTTAGTATTCGGAAGAATCATAAGAGGATACGTTGTTTAAGTGTTGGGAAACATTAGATAACACGCTAACACGAACCAATTGCATATCAAGAACGGAAGTCAATATTGATATCAATACATTCTACTACATTAGGGGGAACACAACCTTAGTATCTCAACTTCATATCTTTACTTTCAATTTATTTTCATGCTGCAACTATTAGTTTACTTTACTTTACGTACTCAACATTAATTTACTCTATTTGGTTACTTAATCGAATTACGACTAAGTATAGTATTGCTTTAATCAGATATTTGTTTCACGCCTATTCCCTGTGGGATTCGACCCCAACCTAGTTGGGTTACTATATTTGACATCGATCGCTTACACTATTGGAAAGGTGTAATTTGAGCAGATCAAATTTTGGCGCCGTTGCCGGGGAATACGGTTTTGAAATTTCTGATTATTGTGTACTTTACTATAAGTCTAATTCCATTTGATTGCACGTTGTTTGCTTTGGTGGTTGTAGAAAGGAAAATATGGCGGAGCATATAGATGATTTGGTGGGGGAGCAGGAAGAGAATCCGTTTGCCGACATCGAAGAGTATATTGAAGATACCAATGCTATCGTACCACCAGCCATAGGTGTTGCTACGTTCAAAGTAGAACATGGGTTGATAGTGATGCTGAAAGCTGAAGGATACTTCAGAAATTCTACTGATGACGATCCGACGCAGCACCTCAGGAACTTTTTGGGTGTTTGTGCGACGCACAAACAAAACAATGTCTCTGACGATGCATTAAGGCTCAGATGCTTTAAGTATTCGTTGGCCGGAGATGCGAGGAGATGGCAGCAAAACCTTCCTCCAAATTCCATCAGTTCATGGCCTGAGCTGGTTCGGGCATTCTTGTCAAAGTGGTTTCCACAGAGCAAGAAATCTGAACTCCGGGACAAGATATTTTTCTTCCAACAACTACCGGGTGAACAGCTGCACGAAGCGTGGGAGAGGTTCAAATTGTATTTGGTGAGGTCGCCAAACCACGGTTTTCCAGACTCCATTTTGCTGGAAAAGTTCTACATGGGTTTGGACCCTATGAACCAATCAATAGAAAAGAATGCTGCTGCTGGTTCGTTCATGGATAAAACCTTCGCTCGAGTCACGCAGATTCTGGACAAGATGGCCAAACATAATCAAGATTGGCATTCTGAGGATACTACTGGTGGCATCACAATTGGGTCTCCGTCGATGAACAACTTGATCAAAGAAAACCAAGAAAGGGACCAAGTGATTGCTGAACTTGCTACTAATGTCAATGTCTTGACAAAGTTATTCACTGAAAATCAGAAGAAAAAAATTAATGTAGTAGAATATGTGATGCCAACACACAGTGAAGAATATGAAGAGGCAAATTTTGTCAACAATACTCATGGTGGTTATCAAAGGCAGCCCTACCAGCGTCAAGCAGCACAAAATCATTGGAGACCAAACCCGCAAGGGCAAGGTTCCCAACAATGGCGGAGTGATCCGAATGGACCTAGTCAGGGTAATTGGAACAACAGTAACCATTTTCCAAATCGGAGTTCCAATCCTTATGTTCCTCCGAAAGGGCACTATCCGAATCAGGGATCATCTAGTGAGTCTAAATTGGAAAGTATGCTCGAGAGGATAATACAAAACCGGGAGAAGTCAGACACCTCAATGAAGAATATGACTAAATTGGTTGGCTCCCACACAGCAGCTATCCAAAAGTTGGAATTGCAAATGAGGGATCTCTCTCATGAGCAATATCCACCGCAAAAAGGAACGCTTCCTAGCGACACGATTGCAAATCCTAAAGGAAGTGGAAGTGGTCCAACTGCTCACATCATGGCTGTCACAACTAGAAGTGGTAAGACATTACAGGATAAAGATGCTTCTGAAGAGTTTCAGACGGAGGTTGGAAGTGAAATTGTTGCTGAAAGAAGTAATGTTGCTGAGGTAGGTAAAAATCCAGAAATTGTTGTGAACACAGAGGATATTCAGGAAGAGGTAAAGGATAAGGTAGAAGAAACACCAATTGTTCTTCAACCGATTCCTAGACCCCCTCCACCATTTCCCCAGAGACTTACAAGGAGAGTTGACGATAGCAAATTTGAGAAATTTTATGACATTCTCAAGCAGCTATCAGTCAATATACCTTTCTTGGAAGCTTTCCAAGAAATGCCGGGATTTGCCAAATACTTGAAGGACTTGATCACTAAAAAGAGAACCACCAGGAATAAAGTGGTCAATGTAACTCACAGAGTAAGCTCTATCATAGCAACAAACCCGATCCAGAAGAAGGAGGATCCAGGAGCTTTCACTATTCCGTGTACTATTGGAGTACGCGATTTTGCTAAGGCCTTGTGTGACAATGGAGCCAATATAAATCTAATGCCTTTAGCCATTTACAAACAAGCCAGGCTAGGAATGCCAAGGCCGAAAAGCATGAGATTGCAGATGGCTGACCGATCTATCAAGAGACCAGTGGGTATTGTGGATGATGTGATTGTAAAGGTTGGAAAATTTCAGATTCCAGCCGACTTTGTTATCCTTGATTGCGCAGTGGAAAAGGAAACCCCCATTATTTTGGGAAGACCTTTCTTAGCTACGGGAAGAGCTCTCATGGACTCGGAACGTAATGAAATAAAGTTCCGGGTAAATAATGAAGAAATTACTTTTCAAGCTAGCAAGGGGATGAATATGCCAGCCGAATATGAAAACATTTCTTTAATCGGTATTATTGATGAAGTTGATGAAGCAGTGGATATAAAAATGGAAGAGCAGTGTTTTGGTGAGGCCCTAGCTGCCATATTGGTAAATTTTGATGGAAACGATTTGGATGGTTTCATGGAGTCAGTAAATGCCTTAGAAGGTCGCGGTACTCCACCAAAACTGTCACTAGACTTGGAGAATCGAGCCACGCCTCCAGTAAAGCCTTCCATTATTGAACCACCCCAATTAGAGCTCAAGCCACTCCCGTCGCATTTGAGGTACAAATTTCTTGGTTAAAATAATACTTTACCGGTAATTGTGTCATCTTTGTTGAATGATGTGCAGGTTGAGCAGTTGCTGAAAGTTCTTAAGGAACACAGACAGGCAATCAGATGGACGATAGCGGACATCCGAGTTATTCCAGCTGGGATTTGTGAGCACAAAATTCAACTTGAAGACGGAACAAAGCCAAGTGTGGAGCACCAGAGAAGGTTGAATCCAGGATTGCAAGAAGTGGTGAAGAAAGAAATCATAAAATGGCTAGATGCACCCGATTGCCGATAGCTCATGGGTGAGCCCAGTACAGTGTGTGCCAAAGAAAGGAGGTATGACCGTGGTAACGAATGAAAAGAATGAGCTGATTCCAAAACGAACCGTCACTGGATGGCGAGTATGCATGGATTACAGGAAGCTCAACAGTGCCACGTGCAAGGATCACTTCCCTATGCCTTTTATTGATCAAATGCTTGATCGGCTAGCTGGAAAGTCCTTTTATTGCTTCCTCGACGGATATTCTAGGTACAATCAGATTAATATTGCTTTGGAAGACCAGGAAAAGACAACGTTCACCTGCCCGTATAGGACTTTTGCTTTCAGTTGCATGCCCTTCGGTTTATGCAATGCTCCAGCTACATTCCAACGGTGCATGATGTCGATTTTTTCGGATATGGTGGAAGATTTCCTTGAAGTCTTTATGGATGATTTCTCGGTAGTTGGGGAAACATTTGAGCAATGTTTGAAAAGTCTCAAGGCAGTGTTGAAACGATGTGAAGAAACAAACCTCGTATTAAATTGGGAAAAATGCCACTTTATGGTGGACGAAGGTATTGTTTTAGGGCACAAAATCTCCAGACATGGTATTGAAGTGGATAAAGCAAAGATTGAAATCATTTTAAGCTCCCTCCTCCCACGTCAGTGAAAGGTGTCCGTAGCTTTTTGGGGCATGCGGGATTTTATAGAAGGTTTATAAAGGATTTCTCAAAGATTGCACATCCAATGTGTAAACTCTTAGATAAAGATACCAAGTTTGTCTTTGATGAAAAATGCCTTGCTGCCTTTGAAGAGCTAAAAACGAAACTGACCACTGCTCCTATTATTGTTACACCAGATTGGTCATTACCTTTTGAGCTGATGTGTGATGCTAGCGGAGTAGCTATTGGGGTGATGTTGGGGCAGAGGCACAACAAAATTCTTCACTCGATATATTATACTAGCAAGACGCTGAATGGAGCACAAATGAACTATACCGCAACGGAGCAGGAACTGTTAGCAATTGTATATGCTTTTGAGAAATTCCGTGCATATCTATTGGGCTCCAAAGTGATTGTATATACTGATCACGCTGCTTTTCGTTATTTAATGGCGAAGAAGGATGCTAAACCTCGACTCATCCGATGGGTACTACTACTACAAGAGTTTGACTTTGAAGTCTTAGACCGTAAAGGCACCCAGAACCAAGTAGCAGATCATTTGTCTAGATTGGAAGAAGCAGGGAGACAAACAGGAGAGATGGATATCAATGATTCCTTTCCAGATGAGCAAATACTGATGATATCAAGTTCAATGGCACCATGGTATGCTGACATCGCTAACTACATTGTTAGCGATTTCATTCCGGAAGGATTGGAATCGTACCAGAGGAAGAAGTTCTTGAGGGACTCTCGAAATTATTATTGGGAAGAACCATTCCTATTCTGTGTTTGTGCGGATAACATCATTCGAAGGTGCGTACCTGAGGAAGAGATGCTACCGATCTTGAAAGCATGTCATGACTCACCAGTTGGGGGTCATCATGGGGGCAACAGAACAACTGCAAAGGTTTTAGAATGTGGATACTACTGGCCCACCATTTACCAAGATGCTAATCAGTTGGTAAAGTCTTGCGACCAATGCCAATGACAAGGCCCGATTTCGAAGAGGCACGAAATGCCTATGAAATTTGTTATGGAAATTGAATTGTTCGATGTCTGGGGTATTGACTTCATGGGCCCTTTCATAAGCTCATGTGGGATGAAATACATCCTAGTGGCTGTAGATTATGTGTCAAAGTGGGTGGAAGCCGCTGCCTTGCCAAACAACGAAGCTCGGAGTGTAACCACGTTCCTAAAGAGGAATATTTTCACCAGGTTTGGCACTCCAAGAGCCATCATCAGCGATGGAGGTTCACATTTTTGTAACAGAGTATTCAAGGGTCTCCTCGACAAGTATGGGGTCAAGCATAAGGTGGACACACCTTATCATCCACAATCGAGTGGACAAGTCGAAGTCTCAAATAGAGAAATCAAGAGTATCCTTGCTAAAACTGTGAACGCAAATAGGACTGATTGGTCAAGGAAGCTGGATGACGCTCTTTGGGCATATCGTACAGCTTATAAGACTCCGATTGGTACATCCCCATATCGGTTAGTCTTTGGAAAAGCATGCTATTTACCCATTAAACTCGAGCATAAATCTATGTGGGCTTTAAAAAGATTAAACATGGATTGGGCAGAGTCCGAAGCCTTAAGACTCGCACAATTGAATGAAATGGAGGAATTCAGATTTCATGTTTATGAGAGTGCAGCGGTCTATAAAGAACGAATGAAGTTCATTCATGATTCCAAGATCTTAAAGAGAGTGTTCAAAGTGGGAGACCTTGTGTTGCTATTCAATTCGAGGCTGAAACTATTTCCAGGAAAGCTGAAGTCCAAATGGTCGGGACCATTCAAGGTTATAAATGTCTCTCCGTTTGGAGCTGTCGAATTGGCATCAGAGGATGGACTCCGAACCTTCAAGGTTAACGGGCAGCGACAAAAACACTATCTGGGTACAGGTGGAGAAAAACACAGTATAGAGCAGCTGGCTTTACAAGATGATAATGTACCACCTACGGACTGATTGCAGATGCATCTTAGCATCGTCGTGCCGCGACATTAAATCAAGCGCTTCATGGGAGGCAACCATGTGTGGTATTAGTTATTTTTATGTTGTTTAAATTGTGCTTTTTTTCTTTTTCTTTTTCTCTACTTATTTATTTACATTTGTGCTTAGTTTTGTTTGAAGGATTTTTTTTAGATACAGGAGTGTGAGGGGTGAACACAAAGATGTGCAGGAGTTGTTACAATTGTATAAGACTGTCGAAGAGAAAAATGTAACACAAATGCCATCGCATTTCATATATGCGAACTGCATTTGCGTCGGATTGTGAGACAAAAAGATGAGCAAAGACATAAGCAACAAAATGCAATGAAGTTCATCAATCTGCGATCGCATTTGTATTATGTGAATCGCATTTCAACCGCAGACAGCCACAGAGAAATTGGCTCAAATCTCAGTTGAAAATGCGGTGAGGGAATTCATTTTTGCGGTTCGCATTTCAACTATGCGAACCGCATTGCACTCACAGACAGGTACAGAGAATTTTGCTACTGATTTGGCTAAAATTGCGATGACTCATTAACAAATGCGGTTCGCATTCCATTATGCGATCCACATTTTCAAAGCTAACCTTTCAGGCACGTGTTCCCTCCAGTCACTCAGATTTTTATTTTCCCCTTCAGCCTAAGTATATAAAAAAAAAAACCCTATTTCACCACTATCAAACAAAAGCTCCGACGGGAACAAAGCAAAAGATTCCTGCACCTTTCATCGGAATATACCAAATACGGCAAACAGTTCGCATATCTTTCATCTAATCATCTACTTCAAGGTATGTACACTTCATCTGAGATGTCAAGTTGTGGTTTTGAAACCCTAGTTTTGTTTATTTCATGACAAAGTTCAAAGCTTTGTGGGAAGAAAACAAATTTTTTAGGTTCAATTTATCACTGGGATGCTTATTATTGGGGATGTAAAGTATTTTGCGATCCACATATTCAAAATGTGGATCGCATCTAGGTCGCAGATACTAAACCTTAGCGACGTGAAGAAGAAGACTTATGCGGAGTGTCTGCGAACCGCAGACCCACCGCATACATCCCCAGAACATATGGCAATGCTAGAGATGATTAATTGGTAAGTCTGCGATTGCAGACTTAATCTGCGAACCGCAGACTCCCCACATACATACTCAGAAACTTTCGTTAAAAAGGATGATAAATGCGGTGGTTCTGCGATCGCAGACCTTGTTCTGCGACCGCAGAACACACCGCAATTTTATAGTTCGTGGCTTATCTTTCCTGTTTTGGTTGTTTTCTCGAACATTGATGATGCCACTAACATCTACATTTACACAGACATGGCTAAGAAGAACGCAAGAGCAAAAAGGCCTTCAGCCACTCAACAATCTGAACAAGCCAAAAGAGCGAAGAAAGATGCAGTTAGACCAAGCACCTCCCAGTCTGAAGAGGAGGACTGCTTTCCGGAAGTGGATTTAGTTGCCGAAGCACGAAGGAAATTGTGTATATATGTTGTTATAATTTATTATAATTAAATAGTTAACAATAAAATCCCCTTGTTTTTTCTTTTGTCGGGTTCTTTTTCAAGGTTCAAAATAGTAGAACCGGGCTGTTGAGTATAAAGTACATTGACCAGGATGGTATGTAGGTGAACAAACAAGTATGAAACCATAAGTGAAGTATAGAACCCTAGAAACAAATCAATCTAGTGAAATTGAGGCTCGCGCAGTAACTCTAAGGCTACTTAGAATTGTGATTTTAGACACAAGGAAAGCCCCGAGTCACTAAGTGCGCACTCCAAAGCTGTGAACTATGTTAACCAAACAGTTGATGTGCCGGTGTGTGTGAGCGTTGTTCGATAATTCTCGTGTTCATTGCTGCTATCTAGAACTTGCCCGGTTGGTTCTTCGTTGCCTATAATACGTATGCTAAGTTAGAGAAGTGATCTTAGGCTTTCTTTGAGTAGTGATAAAACCTTTCTAGCCTCTTTCAGCCGACCTGTGCATTATGACTATCACTAGTACCCCCATTTTGAGCCTTGTAGCCTTTTTGTTGGCCTCCACATTATAACCTGAATCCATTCATCAAAATGACTCCGTTTGAACCCATTCCTCCTTGAACATTAAGAGTATTGATAAAAGATTAAGTAGGGGGTGGGGGATCAATAATGAAAGGGGTAAAATCATGAAATCAAATGGGGACTCCATACCTCAAAAGCTCATGTCAATCTATGAAGCTTCGAAAAAAATATTATTAATAAATAGATACCACAAGTGTGAAAGCAAAAGAAGGAAAGAAATAGTCAATGTGAGTGGGGTTTAATGTGGGAATGTAAATCCATTGAAGGAAAAGGAACAAAAGGCTAGAAGGAGAAAGAGAGTAATGAGTGCTCAAGGAGGAAGTAGCAGCTATTATCTAAATTCACATCCTACCCTTCCTTAAACCGACATTACAAGCCTATAATGTCCTTATGTGATCTTTAACTAAAGTGTTCTTATGAATAGGCAATGAATTAAAATAAGGGCAAGCCTATGGCATGGCAGGTGGTGACACTTGAAATTTTATTCTAAGAGAGAGTGTTTTAGTCTTTTTGTCCCTTGATTTATTCTATTACAAATACTGTGCGAACGGGACTTTCTTTCTGGTGAGGGCACACACACTGCTAGGTTGATAGCTAGTTGAGCTTGGAGTCAAAGCATAAGTTGATTCAGCTGAAAGTAGCATTTAGTTACTTTGTTGAGGCTCAAAAGTTCACAAATTGATTGTTTGTTCTTTGAAGCATTTTAATGATTCGAAGGAGGTACAGTAAAAGATGGTCATACTTAAGATGTTATCAACAACCACTGTCCTTGGTCAATGTTGCTTTGTATTTGATAGGTATAGCTTTAGTTAGGGTAGCGTTGTGTTAATTGCTTGAGGACAAGCAAGAGCTTAAGTTGGGGGTGTTGATGTGCCGGGAAATTTCGGCACATATTGATACTATTTGTTTAGAAATTGCTTGTTCCACTTGTTAATTATCAGGATATTTACTTAGTTTTAGTGTAATTTCAGTATATGGATGAAAGAGACCCAGAAGCGTGAAAAGCAGTTCAAAAGCCGTTCAAAGGCAAGAAAAGAGATCAAGAGTACAGAAGAAGCAATTCTGCGACCGCAAAGTAGATATGCGAGTCGCAGAATTAGAAATTAAATCGCAAAGGCGGACAGAACTTCAAGCCAAAGTTAAAGTAAGAATGCTGTCAAAAATGTGACCGCAGAATGGAAATGCTAATCGCATTTTCATCGCAGACACGGACAGAGTTTGAGGTGAAAAATAGAGGGGGATCGCGATCGCATTCTGCGATCGCAGAATCATTCTGTGGACCGCATTCATAAATGCGACATGAAGGAAAAGTTCTGGTGAGGTCTGCTACAAAGGATGAAGACTCTGCGGACCACATTCCTGTTCTGCGACAGGAATGCGATCGCATACGGGAAATTAGGTCAGACGTTATTTCAGCTCGCCTCGGTTTTTGGGCCACTATAAATAGCCTCTCTAGGGTTGTGTGAAGTGAGACTGATCAGAATTCAAAGTGCAAAATACCGCTTTTGGTTATTTTCGAAGTTAGAGATATTTTTGGGTGATCAAAAGAGAGAATTCAATAAGATGAATTCATTTATGTTTATTTGTTCTTCAGATTTTAACATGGGTAGCTAAATTCTAATGCTAAGGTTGTGAACCCTAGATGGGTGGAATGTTATTGATAGGTTGATATTGATTTCAATTTCGGAAGAAACTTGGTATTTATTTGTCTCTTGTTCTTAAGTTAATTGTTAGTGGTTGCAAACATTAACGAATGCCAATTTACGCTATCATCTCTTGGAAAAGTGAGATAGAGTTTGGTAGAGATAAATAACAATAATTCAAGGCATTAACCCTTGTTTAACGAAAATTACTTAGGAATAAGTATTATTCAATTTGGCAAATAATTGGGTGTTCTTAATTTTGACTCTTTAGTATTCAAAAGAATCATAAGAGGATACGTTGTTTAAGTGTTGGGAAACATTAGATAACACGCTAACACGAACCAATTACATATCAAGAACGGAAGTCAATATTGATATCAATACATTTTACTACATTATGGGGAACACAACCTTAGTATCTCAACTTCATATCTTTACTTTCAATTTATTTTCGTGCTGCAACTATTAGTTTACTTTACTTTACGTACTCAACATTAATTTACTCTATTTGGTTACTTGGTCGAATTACGACTAAGTATAGTATTGCTTTAATCAGATATTTGTTTCACGCCTATTCCCTGTGGGATTCGACCCCAACCTAGTTGGGTTACTATATTTGACATCGATCGCTTACACTATTGTAAAGGTGTAATTTGAGCGGATCATATAGCCATTTCAAAGGCCTTTCTGTAAGTAAAACCTATACTCTCTTTTTAAAGTATATGAACTACCTCCTTTTCAAAATGATAAGTTTTAAACATAATATAGAGTAGGTCACACACATTTAGCACTAACTACAGTAGAATATACACATTTAATTCCCCGAACCTCATCTAAGTCTTATAGAGCTATCTTAGGTAGATTCTAGGGGGTGCCTAACACCTTCCTCTTAGAAGAACAAGAACCCTTACCCAAAATCTCACCGGTTAGCATACCAACAGGATAATTATGTATTAAGTAAAAAAGGTACCCTAATATACCTTTAAATATTAGGTGGCGACTCTCTTTTATAACCAAGAGGAAAACCACTAGTTGAATCTTGGTTTGACTCATGCAAAATAAGGTTCAACAACATGGAGACTATGCTGGGGACTTAGCACTTATGTTCTGATCTTAGAATACTTAGACTAGATCTTGAATTTAGGATTGTTAATATATTGCTTTAACTGTGCTTAATTTGCAAATATGTGTTTACCTACTTACTTGCTCATTATGTACTTATCTATTTTCTTCAATATTATTACTAACATCCCACTATCTGTTACCGCTTTATATATATTGTCATCACACTCTTTCCTATCGAGTCTTGGTCGTACTCTATCACACACAACGACACACGAGGGTTTTGTTTTACACCCCTCCGAACCTTCTTTCAAAATTCTTTAGTTTCAGAGAATGGCTTTGTTAGGTCAACTGACATACCTTCTCGCAGTATTCAGTCCAATTCAAAATTAGGAAACACTCTACTCTAGCAAATATAGGTCATATTGCATAAATCATAGGTGAGTCAGTCCTTGGAATCGACACACATTTAAGAAAGCCACCCCAATGTCAAGGGATCATGTACCCAATGACATGACTTTTGTGGAACGACGAAATAATCATGACGAGACAGTACAGATCCGAAGCAAATACTTTCCAAACCCTTTTTCTACCCCTTCAGAAATGGAAATAAATCATAACATCCCCGAAATCAATATGGTCATGGGAGCACCGCACAAGCTAAAGCAATGGTGAAAAAACATCCGTCGAGAGCATGGAGACGAAATCAAGACGCACCTAGGAGTGTTGATCGCCTTACTGAATATCCAGGTCAACAAGATGCTTACCTGTTTGCTAATAGAATTCTGGGATCCGGCTAAAGTGGTTTTCAAGTTCGCTGACCGTGAGTTGGTGCCTACATTGGAAGAAGTTACCAACTTCACAGAGTTCCATTTACTGGGTGGATGTCGATACTAGCGGTCACTATCCGCGGCTACATGTTTCTCGATGCTTTGGGCCTGGCAAACAATCAGCGTTTGAGAAACATTGAAGATGGATAGGTAAGCCTAGACAAATTATTCGATAGGTTAGGATATCGAGAGAGCTTTAAATGGTATTTGGAAGAATTTCAGTGCAATCAAGAAACCTGGGAAAGTCTCCAAACCATAACCTTCTCTTTGGCGCTGGTAGGACTGCTTTTCCCAAAAAGGAGAGGACGAATCAATATCAAGTTGTTTTCTGTGGTTTTTGCAACATTCTGGGGTAATCTCCAAGTCACCTTGGTACCTATGGTGTTAGAAGAAATTCACAGAGCATTGTCTGGATGTTCCCGTATGTACGATTTCTTCAGGGGCTGCAACTTGTTACTCCAAATATGGGCCACAGAGCAGTTCTTTCAACGAGAGGCCACAGTTGATTACTTTGTGGGCGTTAGCAACATGATTCAAAGTCACAGTGAGAGAATTAGGCATTGGGTCTCCCTACATGGACATGAAGAATCGAGAAAGAAGCTGACCAACTTAAGCGAAGAGTGGATAAATTTGAAGTTGTTGCTGAGTGGCACGACAATTCTATGGAATCCCCATAAGTATTTCATCGAGCTGATAGGACTCGAGGGCATCCAGCCACATGCACCATTATGAGTTCTCACGCAGTTTGGTTTGATTCAGGATGTACTTCTCTTGACGAGGACGACATTGTATAAAGATGAGTACAATGAGTAGATCCCGATACCAAGGATAAGGATACTTCAGGAGGAGTGGAATGATTTGGCTATGATGCCAATGGTTCAGAATTCGTAGTGTATTCCAGAATACTATATCTGAATCAATGATGAGCTGGCCCGACTAAGAAGAGAACGGATAGCTTGGCTAGAAGATGTAGTGGCAGCCTTGCAAATCTATCATGAGATTTTGCCGCACTACCTTGTGACTACCTCCACACACTACCAAGTGGACCCAGGGCCACTAGATCATATGCTGCCCCCTCTGGAGGATGATGGTTGAGTGATCAAGTGTGTACCAATTGAGTCAAAGACTGAACCAGAAGAAGATCCGGAAGAGGAGCCCCGGTTTAATGATGATGAAGAGGAAGAATTTGAAGAAGATCCAGAAGAGGAGTCGGAAGAGGAAGAAGACATGGAAAATGATTCCAGGGATGGCTCTTAGAAGCTGGTTGATTTCACCCATTTTCCACCTTGTATCTTTTATCCTAAACCCTTCCATTACCCTAAGGGAAAGTCTTTTGGGCCCATGTAATCTTATGAATATTGAAAACAATGTTGTAACTTTTGCTCCGGTCTGTTACAATCAAAATATTATTAATGAAAACAAAAGTTTGTTTCAAATCTAAAAATGTGTCAAATCTAACTGTTTGTCAAAATTCACGACTTATTCCCTCCTCAGAAAAAGAGAGGTCCCTCGCACATTAGGAAATACGTTTATTTGAATACGTGAGCTAACTACTCCATGTGCCATTGTTTGTGCAAACACTAAAACTAACTTATGCCCTTTTTCTTTTTCTTTTCTTTTCTCTTCTTGTATTACTTTATCAATTATCCCCCAAAAGAAGAATTTGATTTGTGTTGACCCAAAATTGGCGGAACCACCATACAACTAGATATCGAAAGGCAAGATGTCTATGGTAGATAATCCGACCGAACACGCTGTGGTAATAGCTGATAGCCCGGGGCGATCAGGAGAAAAGGATGATACTCGGAATGACGAATATGTTGCTAGGATGGCCAAAGAGATGGAATTGTGGAGGGAAGAAGTACATCACATTCGGGAATTGGGCACATCTGGCCGTGACGACGCTCCCCCAACCACACCATTTTTATTCTCTACATTCGATCCCCGATCACTTCCCTTCAACTACTCTCCAAGCAGACAATACCCCGACTTCAGTCTCTACAACCCAAATTCTGCCCCTAGTAACCCCTACAAACCCACCAAACCCGCCTATATACACTCTTTATGTACCAAACTATGTTAAGACATCGCAAAACCCACTAGTTGCTACCAATGCAGTTCATATCCCTCTTTGTGATGGTGTCACCTTCACTACAAAGCAAAATCAGCATATAACTGCGGCACGTACCGCTACACACGAGCGATACGTTCCTCCCGTATATGCTATTTCAGAACCCACTTTCACAGTGCCCGTCATGGTCAGGCTGCCTTATGAAGTTGATCAATATGCTGAAATAGAAAGAGAAGCTATGTATAAAGAGGAAAGTCGATATCCGAACAGTTACGAGCATTGAGGAAACAGATGTAAAACCTTCAGGTCTCTCTCTCTCGAGAAATTCTAGATTATGAGGATCGATTTATACACCCTGATGTGGACATGCCGGTAGGATACAAGCCTCTAATGTTTGACATCTTTGATGGGCCAGGTGATCCCCATACACATTTAAGAGCCTACTGCGATAAGTTGGTTGGAGTAGGAAGGAATGAGAAGTTGAGGATGAAGCTATTCATAAGGAGTTTGACAGGAGAGGCACATGGTACACTCGCCAAGATCCCAAAAACTGGAGGGAGTGGCAGGATATGGTAGAAGATTTTATAAACTATTTCTGATTCAACACAGAAATTACCCCTGATAGGTTCGCCTTGGTAAATTTGCAGAGTATGCACATTGATGGAGGTCGGAGGCCACCAGAGCACAACCCCTGTTAGATGACAGTAAGTTGACTAAGTACTTCATTAGAGCTTGGAAAGGAATTTTAAAGAAATGATGGGCATGCTGGGGTAGAAGTTCCTCGAACTTGTTAAAATGGGAGACTTTTTAGAGGAAAGCATAAAGTCCAGCAAGGTATAATCTATGGCCGCATTGCAAGCAGCTAGCAAAGCAATTTAGTCTAGTTCAATAGGCAGCATAAAGAAGAAAAAGGAAGAGGTGTCGGCAATCGTTCCTTATTACCAGTCCAATCCACACCATGGAAATAACTCTTACTCTCCAAACACCCACACCCACCTACTTATGCTCAAGTATACAACACACAACCATACTACAATCCCTAACGTCAATATAACCTACCTCGCTCCCATGCTAATCCAAAACCACCACGATCATATGCTCCAGTTCAAACTACCACTCATCAAAATCGTCCCACCTATGCACTCCGACCTCGCCCAAATTTTAAAGAAAGAGGTCCCAGAAACTAAACCCCAATTGCTGAGCCTTTGGTTTAACTATTTGAAATGCTGAGAGGAAGTTGGCTTGATACATCCGATAGAAGAGAGGATTCCTAAGCATCCTTCAAAATACTTTGATGCAACATAACAATGTGTTTACCATTCAAGCGTACCGGGGCATGATATCGAGGATTGCCTCATACTGAAAATGAAATTGAGTCGCTGATCAAAAGCAGAGCCATTCAGTGCATCCCCAGCACCGCCTAATGTGAACCGTAACCCATTACCAAATCACCAAAACCAAGGGGGCTAATGTGATCACCATGGATGAAGAGTATGACCTAAAAGGAACCATTGTTATAATAGGAAACATTGAGACTACAAGGGTTCCACCCCGAAGGACTTCGATGACCAACGTACAGATAAAACTTCTAGTGATGGTCCAAATATACTAGCAACAGTCCACCACCGCTATCAGGGTTGAGGACGATCAGGAATACAAAACAGTCCCATGGATATATGATGGTAGTCTAAACATACAAGTTTTTTGGCTATTTTACACCTATTTTCGCTACACTTTATTTCTGTTTGAGCTAAAATGTGAATAATTTATACTCATTAGTGTTTTGTCATGTGTAGGAAAATATTTGAATCAAAATTGGCTAAAAGAAGATAATTTGGGCACAAAGAAGTGAATAACCAAGAAAATTCCTCTAATATGGCCTAGCCCTTTTGATTGGCTCATGCTTATGTGACGGGTGGACAAAAAAAATTCTAAAGAAAAAAGCCAAACAAATAATTAAAGGAATACATAAACATGCAAAAGAAGAAAAGAAAGAAAAGGCTATGAGGAACTTACCTGCCAGCAACGAACGAAACAACCAAGGAATTTGTGTGACGTATATTTGGAGTTGTGCATTAGAAGTTCTGAGAACAAGCGGTTCAATCCTTTTGCCTAGTGCAATGCATTGGACGTCGCTCTGGGCAATGCGGTAGTACAATTTTGGCTCCGGCTTTGTATTTCGTCTCATTAAGGGTAGTTTGATCCAAGGGTATTTTGTACACGGTATAAATATTCCTAAACACAATTTTGAAGGGAGATTCGACCTAGGAGAGTTTTGGGGAGCTACTACGGCTTGAAGACACAAGAATTCATCAATTCACTTGCCAACAATCGGTGCAAAACGAGAGTTTGTATTGTAAAGTTGTCTTTGTTGTTTTTTATGTTCTTAAACTTATTTGTGATGGCTTTCTCCATATCTATGGATTAGTTCATGCCTAGGGTTTCTACGGATATGGTGTTTCGAGCGTTGTTTGTAGATTTAACTCTAGTTTAATTGCATGAATTGGTTTATGGTGCTTTGAATTGCTTGCAAATTTGTTCACCAGTTTATTTAATCGAAAGAGGAATATTTTGGTGATTAATTTGTATTATTTGGTTTGGTTTAATTTAGTGATTCTTCTAACTAATCGAGAGAGCTTTTTGAATTGTTTATTAAACCAAGTTAGGAGAATATTCGAGAGACGTTTTCCTAAAGACTAGCCCATTAACGTGTTCTTGCCTATCTTCACGGCACTTCATATTAGTTTATTTGGTAGAGTTCAGATTCAATCGAGAGAGGGATTTTGACCTTACGTTTAAGCTAATTATCGAGTAAATTTGTGAGAATCATTAGAACATTAGAAGTGAATTTAAACAGAGTTAAATCCGAATAAATATCTTATACCTATCATGTCATGGCCATTATTTCTCATATTATTTACAAACCATTTTATTTCATCTCTCATTCTCTGTTATCGTGTCTAAATAATAGTACTCTTAATTTCGTAGTTAATTGTAGTAATAATCACTCAAACTCAAGTATTGATCCTCTTGAATAGTAATTAAGCTAGAAATTACTCGAACATTGTTTAGATCCAATCCTTGTGGAGATGATAGTTTACTATGCTATCTTTGACTAGCAAGCATCAATTTCGTGTTGTGTTTTGCGCTAGTAAAATTTTGGCACCCTTGTCGGGGATTAGTAATTAATAGTTTTTAAAATATATTTTTTTGTTTAAAAGTAAGTTTTTATTAATGGAATCAAATTACAAAAATAGAGGGGGACATAAACCTTACCTCCAATAATAGAGTAATTGTGCACTTAGTTATCCAAAAGTGATAACTAAATATGGCTAAAAAGTGATGGATTGTTAGACCTATGGTGATGTGGCGATTGTCTATTTTATATTGATAGATAATCGCATTTACAAAAACATGGTGTGATTGATCTAGGTCAGCTATACAAAAAAGTGCATATGTTTCTGCTTCTAATATTTGGTTCCGGGATGTGATCCCTTGTATGTACATCCGGTGTGCAAAAGTGGTTTCTAGAATTCTCAAAGGAGTGGCAAAAGAGTGCGAGCTGTCTTCAATTTTGCTTTTTCTTAGGAGAAAGCATGTTGAAGATATCTATTCCAGTTGGAGCAAGGGGTTGTTTTTGCTGGTGGGTGATCAGGTTGAGTACTTCTGTTGTTTGTTTGCTGGAGCTGCTGCAGCGAGATGATGTTCCTTTGTGGGTTGCTGTTTTTTCCTGTTTCTACCTTGAGATTGCTGCTTGTTTTTTTTGTTGTTTCTGTGTGACTGATGCTTCTGGTAGTGTTTTGCTATTTCTCTTGTATCCTGTGATGTATGTTGGCTTGGCATGTTACTGTTGTGTTACTGATTGAAGTCTAGTGTCCTCTGTTGTGTCCTAGATGGTTTCCAATGTTGCAATGTGACTAGGGGCGTCCAAGATGATTGCTGTAGTAAAAGAGATAAAGCACCAGAGGTGCTGATACCACACCTTGCAACTGTAACAATGATCTGGACCTTGTCAAGCAGTTTGCAGTGAAAGAGGCAGTGGAGTAACTTTTGCTTGTGTTTCTATTGTTTTGCTGCTTTGTGATTGTGTGATCTTTGATGTAGGATTCAGGATGTTGCTTTTGTGGATTGCTTCTTGGCTGAGTCTCTGTGTCATTTAAGTGCTGTTGATTGTTCTCATTGCTGTTCCTGTATATTGAGAAGTGTTTTGAGGTCCAGTGGTGTGTTGTGACAGAGGGGGTCCATGGTGATTGCTGTAATTGCAAGAGATTGAGCACTCTTGGTGCTGATACCACACCTTGCAATTGCAGCAATAACTTGAACCTTGTCCTGGTTTTTTCTGTGATGTGGCAGTTGTTGAATTCATTGATGTCTTGCTGCTGCTGGGATTGTTGTGTTTTTTGAGTTTTTCCTATGTGCTACATGTGAGAGGTGAGGTATTTGTTTCTGAGATCTTTCTGTTGCTGGAAGTGACATTGTTGATATGATACTCTTTTTTCTTTCACGTTGAGGTGGCTTGTTAGCTTGAAGTGTTGCTGATGTTTTAAAGGGTGCTTGTTGCTCAAACAAAATGCCATAGCAGTAATAGGAATGCTGCTCATGACTTCTGAGATGGTAGACTGGTTCCTATAGTGCATCATGATGGATTTGTGTTGTTGATGCTGCCTTGTGTGGTCTGACCCCAGGATTTTTGTCTTTGAGAGAGTCTTTTTTGCTGCTGTGTTTCTGCTATGACCATGTGGGGGCAGAGTTGAGAGTTTGGGGTGCTTCCTAGATGCTTGTGTGATGTACCCCTTGTGTGTTGGTGTTCTTCTGGACCAAGAAAAACTGGCCAGTGTTTCCTGCAAAAGAGAGCAGCCTATTAGTGTAGAGTCTTTTTCCTAGTCTCCCTTGATCCCTCTTGAGCTTTTTATTGATGCCACTGCTTTGTTCCTCCCATGTGCCTTTGATTCCGCACTGGACTGGGATGATTCTTCTCAATTCTTGGATGTCTAGCCAGCCATATGAAAATTTGCCTAGAACAACATACTGTAGCCCCTCAATTAAATTCATGCGTCTCACTTCTGCTTCTGTGAGTTTGACGATGGATTGTCCATGCAAGAAAGTTGCTTTCTTGAACGGAATCGGTGCGATTGAGCTCGAACTAGGGTTTGCAGGTGTTGTGAAGTTCAGTGTAGCGGGTTTTAGGATGTGAGAGTAATTTAGGGGTCGTGAGTTGCTGGGGGTTATGGTGGGGGTTTGAGAGGGGGTGGAGGAAGGTTCGCCAGCCGGCGTCGCCATTAGAGGAGCTCGTGGGTTTCTCTCTCTATCGCCTCGTCTCTAGACTCTCTCTCTCTATTCACACTCTCTTATAATTGTAGTATTCTTTCTTAGTGTAGTGATTTTTTATTCAAAAAAAAAAAAAACTTGAAATTTTTTTTTAGAAATACTTAGACTTTTCCCGACGATGGATCTTTTGGACAGTTTTCTTGAGGGATTAAAATCTAACCAAAAAAATATTAAAAAAAAGAAAAATTAAAAAACCGAAAAATCCAAACACATGCATTTTATTTTACTTTAGGTAGTAACAATCCCCCATGATTTTTTTGTACCTCGATTCTTTTCCATGAGATGTACTTTGAACCGGGTAGTAATGTTTTTTAGAATAGATTAGAAATTTAGAAAATAAAAGGAGGAAGAATGATGTAATTCTTAGGCGCCCTTGACTTGTTTGATAAGTAGCATATTTAAGCATTTGCATGTGTAGTATCTACCCTATATGCTTGAAGTTGAGCATGATGCCTTTATAAATTGGATAACATTTCTTATGATGCCTATGTCTCTTTTACTTGACTATCATTCACTTTGTGCTTAATTCTTAATATCTCGTGGCTCCATGAAGGCTTGTATTATCTGAGAGTCGGAATGAGGCCGTCCTTAGTGAGTCATGTGCCATGTGTGAAGTGAGATTTTATGTAGGCCATGTTATTGTGATTGAGTCTGGAACTTTTCCGGTATGTGAGTTGAAGCAAAATTTTAGGTGATGCTCCGTTTGAAAAAATGATTTTATTGGCCTTCTTTGATCTTTTTGAGCTTAATTGCTTATCAAAAATAAAAATTGATCCCTAGTAAACCTTTTTGAGCCTATAGACTTTTAATTGGTACTCACATTACGAGCCTATACCCTTTTGTTCTTAATTGATATTATTTTGATCCTGTTATCTTAAAAAGTACTTTAATTGTGAAATGAGTACTTGAAGAAGTAAGGACTAAGTGTAGGGTGGCTTTCGAGTAGAACCAATGAATGAAAGAAAGAAAAGTGTACCTATTTTTGTAGAATAACATACCACTAGCTGAAATTGAAAAAAAAAAGAGAAGAAAGAAAAATCTGAAAAAAAAGAAGAAGAAGAAGAAGAAGAAGAAGAAGAAGAAGAAGAAGAAGAAAAAGATAAAGATGAATAAAATTGTCTTGTTCTTGCTAATGGGGCATAAATTAAAGTAGTGCTTAAAAAAATAGGAAATAATTTGGGGAATGATGTTGTTTGTGAAATTGAAGTAGATTGAAGAATTTTCACTTAAAGTTTATCATGTGACGTGTTAAAGTGCTTAGGAGGGGTGAACCATTAATCCTAAATATATCCTACCCGTCCCTTAGCCCACATTACAACCAAACAAAGTCCTAATTGATTTTAGGTAGAGTGAGCCTACATTAGTGGAGATTTACATTATGGGCAAGCCTATGCTACCTTTTGCATGCATGTGACTTCTTTATGAGAGTGAGCAATTTCTTTAATAGATGTGAGTCCTTAAACTATATTTGATCATGAGATTTGAATGTGTGGATTTAACTTACTCTCTTGTTCTTGTTATGAGGGCACATGGTTTCACCAGGGATAGGTAATGTTATTAGACTTCTCTATGATGTTGGGTGTTCATTCCATGAGTGCATTGTGATATTGAGTCGATTTCTGAGGTTAGGATTGTTATGAGCACGTTGTGTTTGTTGTGAATATCTTTGAAGAATGACATAAGTAAAGGCAAGTGTAAGTGATTGAATGTGCTACAGTTTAATTATTGCTTATCAACCATGATCATTGGTAGAGTGTATCTTGAAAAAAAAATTGAATTGCTCCTCCTTTGTTGATATGTACGTTATTGGGGTATAGTTGTTAGTTCCATTGCTCGAAGGCGAGCAAGAGTTTAAGTGTGGGATGTTGATATTCGGCATAAAGTATGTATATTTAGATGCATATTGCCTCGCATTTATTCATGTCTCGTAAATTTTGGATGTGTAATCTAATAATTTCTGCTAATTCGTGGTATTTTTATGTGTAGAAGTCATCCGGAGGAAATGTGGGATGAAAGCGCACGAGTTGAAGCGAAAATGAAACAAAATGAAAAATTGGGACAATATAGCACCAAAGAGGTAGCGTGGGGCGCTATCTGTGGCGCAATTTCCATAGGCAAAAGTTTTCCAGCACCAGCGCTAGCGCCTCACGCTACCCTGAGTACTGGTGATGGGTTTCACTCCTATTTCATCGGGGACAAGATTATTTCGATCCAGGACGCCCCCAACCCGTATAAAAGCCTATTTTGGAGAGGGGGGACACAACTTTGAGAGGGAAAACACAAGCACGGAACACTCATGACCAAGGACTCTCAGTTTTTCTTCATCTTCTCTTCCTTTAGCTTTATAGTTTATTAGTTCTAGCGTTTTGAGTGCTACATGAACGTTGTAGTTTGAAGCTTGAATTGTTCTTGTTATTTTATTGTATTGGTTTATTTATTCAATCATGCACTTAATTATTTGATTGCTTGATCACCAATTGAATACTATCTACAAATCTAGGATTGAACTCGGGAGAGGGAATTCTAGTTTGCAAATAGGATTGAGTAGAGCAAGATCTTGAACCCGAATAATGGGGAGTGAGTTTGTGGTTAGGATAGGAATATATCTAATCACCTTGCTTGGTTATTATATGGCAATCATCAATGCGTCCTTGTTAATCTTAATTCCATAGGAATATAAGCGTTAGGTTAGCTTGAATAGGCGATTAGTACTTCGGGAGAATACTACGAGTAATATCAACCATGTCAATCAATAAACCAGATAAATTAATTAGACAATTTAAGTAGAAAGCTCAACAGGATTGCTAGCTGACCTGTAGCTCTGGAATATTCTCACCCATTGAATTCGTCTCAAATATTGCCGACTCGTTTTCTTTAATCTCTTCGTTTTCGACTCTAGATTAGTGTAGTTAATTCTCTTTAGAAAATCGCTTGAATAAATTAATTATCTTTGTTTAATTTAATAAATAGTTAATCAAAACTTCTTGTGGGTACGATATATGAACTTACAATCTTATATTACTTGTCGACCACGTATACTTATGTGTGCGTTTTGGAGCAACAACCACTTGGTCGACGCTATCTATTAATCATATTTTTTATTTAAATAATATCATATACATGTGAGGAAAATAAAGTCCATATATGTAATCTCTTATAATTGCTATTAATTCCATTCTCTAACTAAAAATCCAAAGAACCGGTAAGAGCTATGTAATCAAAACAAGATCAACATTCTAATTTATTATTGGGACAGAGTATTTCGTAAAGCACCCAAAGTAGTTTATCAGCTACAAAATAGAAATTGAGAAATTTTTTAAAGGACACAAGTCCATAAAAAAATAGTAGGCCTTTAAGCCAATTCCGCTAAGTACGTTAACATTGTATGTTGGAGTTTAATTGTATGGAGTTAATTCCATAATAAAGGACCAATAAAGTTCAGATCTTAACAAAACTTAGCCCTCAATTAAAAAATATTTTTCTAATGCCCCCGCCGTCAGCAAGTATTAAGGTTTTATCAACTTTAATATGAGTTTTTAAAAAAAAATACCAACTACAAAGTCGTTATATCCCCTAATACGTTGACAGAAAACAGCCATTAAACATTGATGAAACTGTTTTGGCGAGAAACAGTGACAAAGTACTGTCATCTAAAATTTACAGAATAGCAAAATATTTCCGCAAGGAATAACCGATCTCAATATAGAAAATAACGCTTATAACAAGCCTTGGTGTCCAATCAATATACCAAACAGAGGCCGAGACACGCAAACTTGTTACCCAAGATATATACTTTTGTTAACTTAAGATTAAATCTTGATCTTAATCTCTAAATATGGTGGCTCTGATACCAACTGTAAGAGCCCAGCGCGCTAGTGACATTGTCCGCTCTGGGCCTAGGCCCTTACGGGTTTAAAATGCATCAGTAGAGTCTAAGGTTGGTTTAACTTATATACCCAGCATAAAAGTTTACATCCTGATAAAAGAACCTGTCTCAAGTGCTAGAAAAGAGATGACAGGAGTGAAGTTGTTCGATGAGGAGTGCCTAGTAGAGCTCAAATTCAATGATAGTTCCATCATGGTGGAGGCAAATGAGCAGGAAAATTTAAGCTGTTGAAACAAAAGGACTTAGGTTTTCAAAAAAGCTTTCAGTTGTTTCAAGAGTATTTAGATAGTTGAAAGGGGATTGTTTCAGTGAAGCACAGTTAGGGGTATCTTATCTTCTC
Source organism: Nicotiana obtusifolia (assembly GCA_002018475.1). Classification (NCBI taxonomy): domain Eukaryota; kingdom Viridiplantae; phylum Streptophyta; class Magnoliopsida; order Solanales; family Solanaceae; genus Nicotiana; species Nicotiana obtusifolia. The sequence goes on from MCJB01042569.1 coordinate 73,888, forward strand.
CAAGAAATGGCTATAACAGATTGAGATGGCAGGTTGAACATCAAGGAGTTTGACAATGAATCTTAGATTTCAATTTTCTCATACATTTATCTTTCTAAAACTCTTATTGGTGTTAATAATAAACTTTTTTTTGGTTGGAGTTTATGGATTTCGTGCGGGTGAAGAGTAGCTCATTGAGCCCTGAAGCTGATATCCAGAGACCACAGTATATGTATAGGGTAAAATATGTTCAGATTAAATGTTCGCATAATAAAGCGACACGTGGAGTGGGTGCAGGTGGAAATCAAGCTCGAAGGCAGCAATCTCGGCTGTCCCCAAAGAGAATGTTGCTCATAAAGACAAATAAATGCCTGCCACACGGTAACATTCAATGAAGAATATTCTATAGCATTAAGTACATAGGCCGTTACAGAGAATATAGCCTTCATAGATTGCCGTTATACATTCTTCAATGGCCCCTATAATTTTCATTTAAGAGGGGCTTGATCCTAGGACCTTGTTGCCTAGGTACAACTATAAATAGTGAGTTCAACAGCCATTGTAGGGACACGAATTTTCTGGCAAACTTATGTTATATACTTTTCAAAGCTCAATAACATTTTATCTTCTTGATTATTAATATCGTTATTACTATCTCCAGAAGCTTTGCTTCCGAACCAAAATCTCTGCTATCATATCTCAATTTCAACGCGAAGTCTTGCATTCTTATTTAATTTATTTATCATTTTGGGATCAAATCGATTCACTTGTTGATAAACCACGTATAAATTCAACTACTGTTTTATGGGTAAACAGTTTGGCGCCCACTGTGGGGCTTAGATAGTTGCATAATTGAGTTGATCCTTGCATCTATTACTAGCATGTTTGATTCTTTGTTCTTAGCAAAAAATCATAAAAATGGCGGATAACGATGTTAACATCGCACACAATGTTGAGACCCAAGAAATCAGCCTCAGCACAAAGACTCGATCAGTGATACCACCAACGAGGGGGATGAGGCCATGCCGGTCCATGGTGGGCAATATCCACGACATGCTCGAGAAGTAACTCCTGATGATACTGAAGACAAGCACGTCGCTGAAACAGTAAGAATCCTGAGGGAGCAACAAAAGGCTATTATCAAGTCATGATGGAGTTGAAGCAGGCATTGTCGGGTGCTTCCAACAACGCGAATGGACGAGGTCCAGTTCCTCTCGGTGCTCCCACAACAAAAACAATGCCAAAGCGGATGATTGACAACAACACCCTGACAGGGCTGGGAGGAAAGGTAGCAGATTCAGTAACAACAATAAGAATGATCCCTTTAAAATCGAACTCAGGCAGTTTATGAGGGAAATAAATGCTTGAATGGATCAAATTTCGGGTGCAACGCCAGATTGCAAAGACCGAACTCAAAGAAATACACCCAGTTTCCGTTCAAACCAAGCGCGACACTAGAGTTGATCCCGAAGCGGTTCAAAGTGCCAGACGTGCCGAAATGTGATGGGACTTTGGATCCTCAGGATCATATCACCACCTACACGATGGTGACGAAGGGGAATGACTTAGTTCCGCATGATATTGAGTCATTCTTACTGAAGAAATTGGGGGAGACCCTCATGAAAGGGGCCCTGACATGGTATTCGCTTTTATGCGAACACTCAATAGATTCCTTCGAGATGCTTGCAGATTCTTTTATCAGCGCCTATGCTGGGGCCAGGAAGGTACATGCCTAAAAGGTCAATATATTCAGGATTGCACAAGGAGAGATCGAATTGTTGCAGGAGTTCGTGACCATATTCTAGAAAGAAGGGATGTTGTTATCAACCGTACCAGACAAATGGGCAGTTGAAGCCTTTACTAAAAGGCTAAATCTGAGAAGTTCTGAAGCTTCACGAAAATTGAAAGAAAGTTTGCTCGAGTTCCAGGCAACAACAAGGGCGGATGTTCCCAATCTATACGAGTCAAAGATAAGAATTGAGGAAGACTAGCTTGGTTTCCCGGCATCAACCAAGGGTCTGGACCAAGAGAAGAATAAGGAGAAATCGAAGGATGATTTCGACACAGATCGACGATCTTCTAGAAGTCGATTTTTTCCCTATGATAGGGACGAGGGACGTGGCAGAGGTCTCCAGACGGTGGATAGATTTGCTACCAATAGGAGAACTGATCACAGCCTGAGTAGCAAATCATTGCAAGACAAAGAGGTATCGGACTCCCAAGACTCCACCTATCCCAGGTTATCCGGATACAACTTCAATGTTAGCATGGTGGGACTCGTGTCGGCTAGGGGGAATATTAAAGAAACACAGTTCGCGAGGCCAATGAGACCCGATCCCAGTCAGAGGGATCCTAATTTATGGTCAGACGGGTAACTAGGTCAGACGTTATTTCTGCTCGCCTCGGTTTTGGGGCCTCTATAAATAGCTTTTCTAGGGGTGTGTAAAGAGAGACGAGTCAGAATTCAAAGTGCAAAATACCGCTTTTGGTTATTTTCGAATTTAGAGATATTTTTGGGTGATCAAAAGAGAGAATTCAAGATTGTTTTAAGATGAATTCAATTATGTTTATTTGTTCTTCAGTTTTTAACATGTGTAGCTAAATTCTAATGCTAAGGTTGTGAACCCTAGATGGGTGGAATGTTATTGAAAGGTTGATATTGATTTCAATTTCGAAAGAAACTTAATATTTATTTGTCTCTTGTTCTTAAGTTAATCGTTAGTGGTTGCAAACATTAACGAGTGCAAATCTACGCTATCGTATCTTGGAAAAGTGAGATAGAGTTTGGTAGAGATAAATAACAATGATCCAAGACTTTAACTCTTGGTTAACGAAATTACTTAGGAATAAGTAGATTTCAACTTGACGCAAAATTGGGTGTTCTTATGTTTGACTCTTTAGTATTCGGGAGAATCATAAGAGGATAGGTCATCTAAGTGTTGGGAAACATTGGATAACACGTTAACACGAACCAATTGCATATCAAGAACGGAAGTCAATATCAATATCAATACATTCTACTACATTAGGGGAACACAACCAATTGCATATCCAGAATGGAAGTCAATATCAATATCAATACATTCTACTACATTAGGGGGAACACAACCTTAGTATCTCAACTTCATATCTTTACTTTCAAATCATTTTCGAGTTGCAACTATTAGTTTACTTTTCTTTACGTACTCAACATTAATTTACTCTATTTGGCTACTTGATCGAATTACGACTAAGTACAGTACTGCTTTAATCGGATAATTGTTTCACGCCTATTCCCTGTGGGATTCGACCCCAACCTTGTTGGGTTACTATATTTGACATCAATCGCTTACACTATTGTAAAGGTGTAATTTGAGCGGATCAAATTTTGGCGCCGTTGCCGGGGAATACGGTTTTGAAATTTCTGATTATTGTGTCTTTACTATAAGTCTAATTCCATTTGATTGCACGTTGTTTGTTTTGGTGGTTGTAGAAAGGAAGATATGGCGGATCCTATAGATGATTTGGTGGGGGAGCAGGAAGAGAATCCGTTTGCCGACATCGAAGAGTATATTGAAGATACTAATGCTATAGTACCTCCAGCTATTGGTGCTGCTACGTTCAAAGTAGAACATGGGTTGATATTGATACTGAAAGCTGAAGGATACTTCAGAAATTCTACTGATGACGATCCGACGCAGCACCTCAGGAACTTTTTGGGTGTTTGTGCGACGCACAAACAAAACAACGTCTCTGACGATGCATTAAGGCTCAGATGCTTTAAGTATTCGTTGGCTGGAGATGCGAGGAGATGGCTGCAAAACCTTCCTCCAAATTCCATCTGTTCATGGCCTGAGCTGGTTCGGGCATTCTTGTCAAAGTGGTTTCCACAAAGCACGAAATCAGAGCTCCGGGATAAAATATTTTTCTTCAAACAACTACCGGGTGAACAGCTGCACGAAGCATGGGAACGATTCAAGTTGTATTTGGTGAGGTCGCCAAACCATGGCTTTCCAGACTCCATTTTGCTGGAAAAGTTTTACATGGGTTTGGATCCTATGAACCAATCGATAGCAAAGAATGCTGCTGCTGGTTCGTTCATGGATAAAACTTTCGCTATAGTCACTCAGATTCTGGATAAGATGGCTAAATATAATCAAGATTGGCATTCTGAGGACACTACAGGTGGCATTACAATTGGTCCCCTTCCATGAACAACTTGATCAAAGAAAACCAAGAAAGGGACCAAGTGATTGCTGAACTTGCTACTAATGTCAATGTCTTGACAAAGTTATTCACTGAAAATCAGAAGAAAAAAAATTAATGTAGTAGAGGATGTGATACCAACACACAGTGAAGAATATGAAGAGGCAAATTTTGTCAACAATACTCATGGTGGTTATCCAAGGCAGCCCTACCAGGGTCAAGTAGCACAAAATCATTGGAGACCAAACCCGCAAGGTTCCCATCAGTGGCGGAGTGATCAAACTGGACCTAGTCAGGGTAATTCGAACAACAATAACCATTTTCCAAATCGGAGTTCCAATCCTTATGTTTCTCCGAAAGGGCACTATCCGAATCAAGGATCATCTAGTGAGTCTAAATTGGAAAGTATGCTCGAGAGGATAATACAAAACCAAGAGAAGTCAGACACCTCAATGAAGAATATGACTGAATTGGTTGGCTCCCACACAGCAGCAATCCAAAAGTTGGAATTGCAAATGAGGGATCTCTCTCGTGAGCAATATCCACCGCAAAAAGGAACGCTTCCTAGCGACACGATTGCAAATCCTAAAGAAAGTGGAAGTGGTCCAACTACTCACATCATGGCTATCACAACTAGGAGTGGTAAGACATTACAGGGTAAAGATGCTTCTGAAGAGTTTCAGACGGAGGTTGGAAGTGAAATTGTTGCTGAAAGAAGTAATGTTGCTGAGGTAGGTAAAAATCCAGAAATTGTTGTGAACACAGAGGATATTCAGGAAAAGGTAAAGGATAAGGCAGAAGAAACACCAATTGTTCTTCCGCCGATTCCTAGACCCCCTCCACCATTTCCCCAGAGACTTACAAGGAGAGTTGACGATAGCAAATTTGAGAAGTTTTATGACATTCTCAGCAGCTATCCAAAAGTTGGAATTGCAAATGAGGGATCTCTCTCGTGAGCAATATCCATCGCAAAAAGGGATGCTTCCCAGCGATACGATTGCAAATCCTAAAGGAAGTGGAAGTGGTCCAACTGCTCATATCATGGTTGTCACGACGAGGAGTGGTAAGACATTACAGGGTAAAGATGCTGCTGAAGAGTTTCAGACGGAGATTGGAAGAGAAATGGTTGCTGAAAGAAGTAATGTTGCTGAGGTAGGTTAAAATCCAGAAATTATTGTGAACACAGAGGATATTCAGGAAGAGGTAAAGGATAAGGCGGAAGAAACACCAATCGTTCTTCCACCAATTCCTAGACCCCCTCCACCATTTCCCTAGAGAATTACAAGGAGAGTTGACGATAGCAAATTTGAGAAATTCTATGACATTCTCAAGCAACTATCAGTCAATATACCTTTCTTGGAAGCTTTCCAAGAAATGCCTGGATTTGCCAAATACTTGAAGGACTTGATCACTAAAAAGAGAACCACCAGGAATGAAGTGGTCAACGTAACTCACAGAGTAAGCTCTATCATAGCAACAAACCCGATCCAGAAAAAGGAGGATCCAGGAGCTTTCACTATTCCGTGTACTATTGGAGTACGCGACTTTGCTAAGGCCCTATGTGACAATGGAGCTAGTATAAATATAATGCCTTTAGCCATTTACAAACAAGCCGGGCTAGGAATACCCAGGCTGACAAGCATGAGATTGCAGATGGCTGACCGATCTATCAAGAGACTAGTGGGTATTGTGGATGATGTGATTGTCAAGGTTAGAAAATTTCAGATTCCAGCCGACTTTGTTATCCTTGATTGCGCAGTGGACAAGGAAATCCCTATTATTTTGGGAAGACCCTTCTTAGCTACGGGAAGAGCTCTCATGGACTCGGAACGTAATGAAATAAAATTCTGAGTAAATAATGAAGAAGTTACTTTTCAAGCTAACAAGGGGATGAAGATGCCAGCGGAATATGAAAACATTTCATTAATCGGTATTATTGATGAAGTTGATGAAGTAGTGGATATAAAAATGGAAGAGCAATGTTTTGGGGAGGCCCTGGCGGCCATGTTGGTGAATTTTGATGGCAATGACTTGGATGGATTCATGGAGTCAGTAAATGCCTTAGAAGGTCGCGGTTCTTATTCATACACTCCACCAAAACTGTCACTAGACTTGGAGAATCGAGCTACGCCTTCAGCAAAGCCTTCCATTATTGAACCTCCCAAATTAGAACTCAAGCCACTTCCATCGCATTTGAGGTACAAATTTCTTGGTTCGAATAACACTTTACCGGTAATCGTGTCGTCTTTGTTGAATGATGTGCAGGTAGAGCAGTTGCTGAAAGTTCTTAAGGAACACAGACAGGCAATCGGATGGACGATAGCGGACATTTGAGGTATTCCAGCTGGAATTTGTGAGCACAAAATTCAACTTGAAGACGGATCAAAACCAAGTGTGGAGCACCAGAGAAGGTTGAATCCAGCAATGCAAGAAGTGGTGAAGAAAGAAATCATAAAATGGCTAGATGCAGGAGTTGTTTACCCAATTACCGATAGCTCATGGGTGAGCCCAGTACAGTGTATGCCAAAGAAAGGAGGTATGACCGTGGTAACGAATGAAAAGAATGAGCTGATTCCAACACGAACCGTCATTGGATGGCGAGTATGCATGGATTACAGGAAGATCAACAGTGCCACGTGCAAGGATCACTTCCCTATGCCGTTTATTGATCAAATGCTTGATTGGCTAGCTGGAAAGTCCTTTTATTGCTTCCTCGACGGATATTCCGGGTACAATCAGATTAATATTGCTTTGGAAGACCAGGAAAAGACAACGTTCACCTGCCCGTATGGGACTTTTGCTTTCAGTCGCATGCCCTTCGGTTTATGCAATGCTCCAGCTACATTCGAACGGTGCATGATGTCGATTTTTTCGGATATGGTGGAAGATTTCCTCGAAGTCTTTATGGATGATTTCTCGGTAGTTGGGGAAACATTTGAGCAATGTTTGAAGAATCTCAAGGCAGTGTTGAAACGATGTGAAGAAACAAACCTCGTATTAAATTGGGAAAAATACCACTTTATGGTGGACGAAGGTATTGTTTTAGGGCACAAAATCTCCAGACATGGTATTGAAGTAGATAAATCAAAGATTGAAATCATTTCCAAGCTCCCTCCTCCCACGTCAGTGAAAGGTGTCTGTAGCTTTCTGGGGTATGCGGGATTTTATAGAAGGTTTATAAAGGATTTCTCAAAGATCGCACATCCAATGTGTAAACTCTTAGAGAAATATACCAAGTTTGTCTTTGATGAAAAATGCCTCGCTGCCTTTGAAGAGCTGAAAACGAAACTGACCACTGCTCCTATTATTGTTACACCAGATTGGTCATTACCTTTTGAGCTGATGTGTGATGCTAGCGGAGTAGCTATTGGGGTGATGTTGGGGCAGAGGCACAACAAAATTCTCCACCCGATATATTATTCTAGCAAGACGCTGAATGGGGCACAAATGAACTACACCGTAACGGAGCAGGAACTGTTAGCAATTGTATATGCTTTTGAGAAGTTCCGTGCATATCTATTGGGCTCCAAAGTGATTGTATATACTGATCACGCTGCTCTTCGTTATTTAATGGCGAAGAAGAATGCTAAACCTCGACTCAATTATGGGTACTACTACTACAAGAGTTTGACTTTGAAGTCTTGGACCGTAAAGGCACCCAGAACCAAGTAGCAGATCATTTGTCTAGATTGGAAGAAGCCGGGAGACAAACAGGAGAGCTGGATATCAATGATTCCTTTCCAGATGAGCAAATACTGATGATATCAAGTTCAATGGCACCATGATATGCTGACATCGCTAACTACATTGTTAGCGATTTCATTCCGGAAGGATTTGAATCGTACCAGAGGAAGAAGTTCTTGAGGGACTCCCGAAATTATTATTGGGAAGAACCATTCCTATTCCGTGTTTGTGCGGATAACATCATTCGAAGGTGCGTACCTGAGGAAGAGATGTTACCGATCTTGAAAGCATGTCATGACTCACCAGTTGGGGGTCATCATGGGAGCAACAGAACAGCTGCAAAGGTTTTAGAATGTGGATACTACTGGCCCACCATTTACCAAGATGCTAATCAGTTGGTAAAGTCTTGCGACTAATGCCAACGACAAGGCCCGATTTTGAAGAGGCATGAAATGCCTATGAAATTTGTTATGGAAATTGAATTGTTCGATGTCTGGGGTATTGACTTCATGGGCCCTTTCATAAGCTCATGTGGGATGAAATACATCCTAGTGGCTGTAGATTATGTGTCAAAGTGGGTGGAAGCCGTTACCTTGCCAAACAACGAAGCTCGGAGTGTAACCACGTTCCTAAAGAAGAATATTTTCACCAAGTTCGGCACTCCAAGAGCCATCATCAGCGATGGAGGTTCACATTTTTGTAACAGAGCATTCAAGGGTCTCCTCGACAAGTATGGGGTCAAGCATAAGGTGGCCACACCTTATCATCCACAATCGAGTGGACAAGTCGAAGTCTCAAATAGAGAAATCAAGAGCATCCTTGCTAAAACTGTGAACGCAAATAGGACTGATTGGTCAAGGAAGCTGGATGACGCTCTTTGGGCATATCGTACAGCTTATAAGACTCCGATTGGTACATCCCCATATCGGTTAGTCTTTGGAAAAGCATGCCATTTACCCGTTGAACTCGAGCATAAAGCTATGTGGGCTTTAAAAAAATTAAACA
>MCJB01042569.1:86180-104473 GCA_002018475.1 Nicotiana obtusifolia
AACTATGTTAACCAAACAGTTGATGTGCTGGTGTGTGTGAGCGTTGTTCGATAATTCTCTTGTTCATTGCTGCTATCTAGAACTTGCCCGGTTGGTTCTTCGTTGCCTATAATACGTATGCTAAGTTAGAGAAGTGATCTTAGGCTTTCTTTGAGTAGTGATAAAACCTTTCTAGCCTCTTTCAGCCGACCTGTGCATATTAACTATCACTAGTAACCCATTTTAAGCCTAGTAGCCCTTTTGTTGGCCTCCGCATTATAACCTGAATCCATTCATCAAAATGACTCTTTTTGAACCCATTCCTCCATGAACATTGAGAGTATTGATAAAAGATTAAGTTGGGGGTGGGGGATCAATAATAAAAGGGGTAAAATCATGAGACTCCATACCTCAAAAGCTCATGTCAATCTATGAAGCTTCGAAAAAAATATATATAAATAAATAGATACCACAAGTGTGAAAGCAAAAGAAGAAAAAAAATATATAGTCAATGTAAGTGGTATACAGAAGCTTGAGAATCAAATAAAGAGGTATGTGAGTGGGGTTAATGTGGGATTGTAAATCCATTGAAGGAAAAGGAACAAAAGGCTGGAAGGAGAAAGAGAGTAATGAGTGTTCAAGGAGGAAGTAGCCACTATTATCTAAATTCACATCCTACCCTTCCTTAAACCAACATTACAAGCCTATAAAGTCCTTATGTGATCTTTAACTAAAGTGTTCTTATGAATAGGTGATGAATTAAAATAAGGGCAAGCCTATGGCATGGCAGTTGGTGACACTTGAAATTTTATTCGGAGAGAGAGTGTTTTTAGTCTTGTTGTCCCTTGATTTATTCCATGACAAATACTGTGCGAATGGGAATTTCTTTCTGGTGAGGGCACATACAGTGCTAGGTTGATAGCTAGTTGAGATTGGAGTCAAAACACAAGTTGATTCAGCTGAAAGTAGCATTTAGTTACTTTGTTGAGGCTCAACGTTCACTAATTGATTGTTTGTTCTTTGAAGCATTTTAATGATTCGAAGGGGGTACAGTAAAAGATGGTTATACTTACGATGTTATCAACAACCACTGTCCTTGGTCAATGTTGCTTTATATTTGATAGGTAGAGTAGTAGTTAGGGTGGTGTTGTGTTAATTGCTTGAGGACAAGCAAGAGCTTAAGTTGGGGGTGTTGATGTGCCGGGAAATTTCGGCACATATTGATACTATTTGTTTGAAAATTGCTTGTTTCGCTTGTTAATTATCATGATATTTACTTAGTTTTAGTGTAATTTCAGTACATAGATGAAAGAGACCCAAAAGTGTGAAAAGCAGTGGCAAAGCCGTCCAAAGGCAAGAAAAGAGATCAACAACACAGCAGGAGCAATTCTGCGACCGCAAAGTGGATATGCGAGTCGCAGAATTAGAACTTAAATCGCAAAGGGGGACAGAACTTCAAGCAAAAGTTAAAGTAAGGATGCTGTCAAAAATGCGACCGCAGAATGGAAATGCTAATCGCATTTTCATCGTAGATATGGACAGAGTTTGAGGTGAAAAATAGAGGGGAATTGCGATCGCAGAATCATTCTGAGGACCGCATTCTTAAATGCGACAGGGAGGAGAAGTTCTGGTGAAGTCTGCGACACAAGATGAAGATTCTGCGGACCGCATTCCTGTTCTGCGACAGGAATGCGATCGCAGACGGAAAATTAGGTCAGACGTTATTTCAGTTCGCCTCGGTTTTTAGACCTATATAAATAGCATCTCTAGGGTTGTGTAAAGGGGGATTGATCAGAATTCAAAGTGCAAAAGAGTGTTTTTGGTTATTTTTAAATTGGGAGAGATTTTTGGGTGATCAAAACTGAGAAATCAATATTGTTGTGAGATGAATTCAACTATTCTTATTTGTTCTTTAGTTTTCAATATGTGTAACTAAATTCTAATACTGAGGTTGTGAACCCTAGATGGGTGGAATGTTATTGAACAATTGATATTGGCTTCCAATTTCGAAAGAATCTTGATACTTATTTATTTCTCGTTCTTAATTAAATCGTTAGTGGTTGCAAACATTAACGAGTGCCAACTTACACTATTGTACCTTGGAAAAGGGAGATAGAGTTTGGTAGAAATAAATAACGACAATTCAAGGCTTTAACCCTTGTTTAACAAAATCACTTAGGAATAAGAGGATTTTAAGTCGGCAAATGATTGGGTATTCTTAATTTTGACTCTAATGTATTCGGGAGGATCATAAGAGGATACGTTATCTAAATATTGGAAAATATCGGATAACACTATAATAAGAACCGATTGCATATCAAGCACGGATGTCAATATCAATATCAATATATTCTACTACATTAGGGGGAGCACAACCTTAGTATCTCGACTTCATATCTTTATTCAACTATTCTTTCAAGATGCAATTATTAGTTTAACTTTCTTTAAGTACTCAACATCAATTTACTATATTTGGTTACTTGATCAAATTACGACTAAGTATAGTATTGCTTTAATCAGATATTTGTTTCACGCCTATTCCCTGTGGGATTCGACCCCAACCTAGTTGGGTTACTATATTTGACATCAATCGCTTACACTGTTGTAACGGTGTAATTTGAGCGGATCAATACTGCAATAATGTGATGCCTTTTCGACTTTAGAATGCCCGAGCCACTTATCATAGGCTTATTAATAAAATGTTTGAAAACAGATAGGTAAGACAATGGAGGTTTATACTGAAGACATGTTAGTTAAGTCTCTTAATGCATGAGAGCATTTAAAACATCTCAAGAAACATTTAACATTCTGAGAAAATACAACATGAAGCTCAATCTGAAAAAGTGCGCCTTCGAAGTTGGTTCCGATAAGTTCTTGGGGTTTCTGGTCTCTCAAAGCGGAGTTCATTTATCTAATTCTCCAAAGGCTTCTAATTTCACGGAGCATCAATCTTCCAAGCCTGCAGGAGTACAAGGCTTAGTCCTTTGAGTTGATGCCCCTGTAAGTATCTTTTGAGGACTTCAACTTCTCATACTTCATTTCATTTTCGGATCACTAGTTTATGAAGAAATGACAAGTGTAAAATAATATGTTCAACATGCAATGACCTCGATTTTGTTTTTGTACTTCGTACTTTAACAAGATTTTATTGATTTGTATATCATTGATATTGTCAAGTACATAAATTCATTGTTATGCCTTGATGAACATACATGAGCCCCAATCTTTTTGTACTTATAGTTGCTTCATTTTGCTTGTTAGTTGCATGAGACATCCTTCTTGACTTCAGTATATTTTCTTAGATTGTAGAGAAGGTTATTTCTGGAGAATGAGTGACCTAACATGTGAACTATGCTTTATATCGTTAAAGGAGGTTGTCGGGCCTTCTCCGTTTACTAGCATTGCAGATTCCTTTTTGGCAGTTTTTAGCATACTTCTTAGTTTCTCAGGTGGGGAATGCAGAATATTTATCATTGTAAAAGGCATCCATTGCAGGCAAAATTAGAAATGATGCACTTTCTTATGAGTGTGTGGAGTAGTTCTTTTAGATTACTATATTGAAGTTTCTCTTGCTTATTCATATTTTAGTGCTTCATTCCATCTATATAGGAGAATTACCAATTATTTCATGATGCAATCCGCACTGCAAGTATCTGAATCACTAGCTTTATTGCTAGAAACTTGAGTTTGAAGTCCTGCAGACGTTCTTCCCTTGAGTATACACAGCCTGATTTTATGTGCCAAGGATGTGCTTTTGCTTTCGTTTTTATGTTTCACACTACTAAAAATTCTGGTTCCACAGTTTTCATTGATACTCTTAGCTCTTCACAATATAGGAAAATTGCATGAACCTCTGTAGAGAAGCCTCTGGTTTTGGGTAGTGTTATTTGACCCTCTCCTTTTTGATAAGGTATGTTCGCCCTTGATTTCAATTCCTAGTAACTAGGGAAGGGGAACAAGTCAAGTCACAAATTTTTAAGCTTTGCATACACTTGATTTAGCTTTCTAATTCTTCCTTTTGATTCTTGTAATTTTTGGAAGAATCGTCAGCATACGCACAGTGAAATGATACTTTAGAACTGTAGATGTGTTTCACAATGACACCTGGATGCCTAACCTATTGGAAGTGTTGATGATCAAAAGGTACTCCGAAAGAGCATTCAATACTTGGTACCTAATAGTGTATGTAATATTGTTGAGCCTTTTGTTAACTTTGGTTTTATATCTTTTCTTCGATAAGGAATCATGTGCAGGACTTAGCATGTTTGGTCAAGCTTCTTTTGAACCTAAAAGTGCTTTTTTCTTAATGCCCCTTTTTGTCCATAAATTTGTTTCCTTTTTTTCAACTAAAAAGAAAATCAAAAATGTGTTTGTTCATGAAATTTTGCACCGAGAAAAACGAGTTCTAGAGGCATCTTCCATTCGTATCGATTTGGGTTTTCTTGCACCATGTTTTGATCTGCCTCTTCTTTGATCCGGAATTTCCAGCAGGTTTCCCGGTAATAGGGATATCCGTGAGAACTCTTACCCATATCTTACCATTTCTGCGGAATTGTCCGTTCATAACACTTCTAGTTAAATTTTTCGGAAATGAGCTTTTCAAAAATTAAAATTTTCAGAAAAACTTTTTTCTCCACTCATAAAGCTGCTTTAAGTGAAATGCATGTCCAAACATAATTTCAAATTTCAAATACTATTTTTGAACTTGAATCCAAATACTACTTTTTTTCAAATTTTACAATATTTAAACCCAAACGCCTATTTAGCCAAAGTGCTTTTTATTCAAAGTTAAGCTGTATGGCTAAACCTTTAAAAGGGAAAAGAGTATTTTTAAGTAGAAATAGAAATAATTTAAGAAATAAAAAATAGAGTTTTTTCTCAAAAGTACTTTTGAGAAATATACACTTAGAATTACTTTTTTTACGGGTCCATCTTACACCCAAAAAAAATTAAAACATTAAAAGGAAAATAGAAAATTAGCAGCTTGAAAGAGACATCTTAGTGAGTTAAAAGACAAAAATCCTTCTAACTATCGAAAAAAGAAAAGGTTCCTCATTCATATCATAGGATGCTCATTTGATTGACAAAAATTTGCAAAACCTTTTTGGTATGACAAGAATCAGTGGGGGCAGAAATTGGTATAGAGAAAGTAGAAGTTGTCCCTACTATACAACTTTCACGAGCTCATTTGCTGAAGTGCACTCGTGATCATTTACTCCCAAACAAAAGCAGATGGGATTGGGACTAGGGCGTGATCAACCTACCACGATAGAGTATCTAACAATTTCTTTTTTCTTAAGTGATTGATAATGATGACGAGAGAAGAGGTTGGATAGCGTAGCAGTTGGTTCAGCTGATACTACAGACAAATGTTACATCATTACTTCAATTATTAGTACTACTCTTTCGACACTTAATTTCAGTTTGAGTTTCAGTTACTGTATAGATTAATAATCTCCGTCTCTCCGAATACTTTTCCGCTCAACTTTAGTTCATCCAAAAGAGTAAGTATTTGAAATGCATTTCACTTCTAAAGGATCTTAGAGCCAGTTTGGAAAATTTTTACTTTTTTTCGAAATTAGTGTTTGGTCATAAAATTTTGAATTTTCATTTGAAGATGAATTTTGGATTTTTTCGAAAATTTAAAAAACTTCAAAAAACTGTTTTTCAAAATTTTCATTCAAATCACTTACAAATATTCAAAACAAACCTAAAGTATATTCATGTCCAAACACAATTCTAATTTTCAAATATCATTTTCACTTAAAAAGATTTCCACCTTTTTGGGAATTTTACAATTCTTATGTCCAAACGCCCACTTAATCTATAAAGTAACGAAATTGATTTTTGACAAGTGAAAAGTGCTGAGATTTATTATCTGCTGATATTATATAGGTACCTTTTTAAGTTTTACTTTTTAATACCATTGAACTAATCAATTTGTATTTTCAATACGATGATACAACAAATTAAGGGGGGAAAGTGAAATTGCGAGTTATGTGAAATTTTGTTAATTTGCGATGACCTTGCATGGTCAATTTTCAGCTCACTCTTTGAGATTGAGGTTCTTTGTAACAAATGCTAAATACCCTAAGCTATTACCTAATTGTCTTTTTAATAGTAAGGACTAAGGAGTTGTATATAGTGACCATAAATTCACCTTATATTACTTAGATACGTAGTTTGAACCCTATCAAAGATCTTCACTCTATATACTGCTTCCCTTACCAAATATTAATCGATTCAATTGAATTTGTTTTAAAATATTTAATGTTTTAAAAGAAAATCTTTATTAATTTTTCTTCCTTTGCAGCTCCAATTAGTGGAGTAATAATCAGGTGAGATGTTTTTAAACAAAAATAAATAATAGAAAAAAAAACTCTTATGAACAATTTTTCTAAAGCACGCACAAAATCAAATAATACGATAGAAAAAATACCTTTCTTCTTTCACTATTTACGGACCCAATACATCCAAGGAAAAAAAAATAAAATAGGACAGCTATAATTGTGTGACCACTGCTACAGTGAAATGGATTTAATTAGAATGCAGCCAAATCATGAGTACCAACGAGAGGTCGACAAGTCAAGTGAGGAATCTAATCAACTTCCAAATCTATTACTTACTTTTTCAAACGCAGAGATGAAAGCAATTTTACTTTGTTGTATGAATAAGAGTTCATATTGAATGTTGTCCATTTTATGTTAACCTTTCAGTTCATAATATAAGTGTCCTTGCCCGTTTTGTGCAGACATCTGGTGGGCTAACGAATTCAATCAAATCTGCTCTCGTTCAAATTTTGACATCCATCGTCTTTAAATTTTCTTAGGGTGTGTTTGGTACGAAGGAAAATATTTTTTATGAAAAATGAGTGATTTTATTACTGTATAGGGTAAAATATGAAATGACACGTGGTTGTCTAAAAGGGGAACACGTGAAACTCAAGGTGGGGATGGCCGAATACCGGACGCAGCCGTTCCGCTTGTCATCGGAAAGGATAACGTTCATAAAGGTGCAGTAAATGTTGTTCGCCCGGTAGCATTTACTAGGAAATATTCTGCAGCATTAAGACCGACAGTCCGTTACAGAGAATTTGACATTTATGTTCACCGTTACATCTTCATCAATGACTCATCAATGACCCTCATTATTGACGTTAAAGGAGGGCATGATCGTAGGACCTCCTTCCCTAGACATAACTATAAATGGAGAGCCCAATTATCATCGTAAAGGAGACGAATTTTCTGGCTAAACTTACACTCTATTCTATACAAAGCTTTATACAATTTTACTTTCTTGCTTTTTGATCTCATCATTATTGTGCCTGAAAATCGTGCTCGCGGAATCATCATCTTTGTAATTTCATCTACATTCTAAGGCTAAGTATCGTATATTTCTTCAATTATTGCATTATTTCAGGATCAAATTAGTTCACTTGTCTAAAAACCACGTATAAATTCAATTATACCGTTTTACGGTTAAACAATACGGTGGCCTAGACAGTCGTGTAATTAAATTGATCCTTGCCTTTTTTACTAATGTGTTTCTCTTACTTTGTCTTAGAAAAAATCACGAAAAATGGCAGATAACACTGTTAACGACACATGCAATCCTGAAATTCGAGGGGATCAGCCTCATTTCGAGGATTCAATCAGTGACACCCGCAGTGAGGGGAATGACGCCACACCGATCTATGACAGGTGGTACCCTCGACAGATTCGGGAGACAACTCCCGATGATGCTGATGAGGAGCATGTCGCGGATGCGATGAAGGTCGTGCAAGAGCAACAGGCAATCATTCTAGGCCATCTCACGCGGCACGATCAGGGTATGACGGAACTGAAACAGGCGCTATCAGGTGCTTCGCATAATGCAAACAGACGAAATTCAATTCCTCTCGTTGTTCCCGCAAACCAAACAATGCAGAGAATCGACAACGACACTCCTAGGGGTGAAGTTGGCTCCAACGGGGCTGGGGGGAGCAGATCCGGTCTCAACAACGAGTACAGTCCGTTCAAAGATAAACTTTTGCGGTTCATGAGGGAAGTAAACGCCTGCATGGACCAAATACCGGGCGCGCCACCAGTATTGAAAGGCCCGAACTCCAAGAAGTATGTTCAATTACCATACAAGCCGATTGCGGCACCCGAACTAATCCCGAAGCAGTTTAAAATGCTTGAAATTCCAAAATATGACGGAACTTCAGACCCACAGGAGCATATTACTACCTACACAACGGCGGTGACAGGAAATGATTTAGCTCCTCACGAAATTGAATCTGTGTTGCTAAAGAAATTTGGAGAAACTCTCATGCGGGAGCTCTAACGTGGTATTCATTATTATCCGAGCATTCCATAGATTCCTTCGAGATGCTCGCGGATTCTTTCATTAAGGCTCATGCCGGAGCCTGAAAAGTGCGAGCCCTGGAAGGCCGACATATTCAGGATCGCATAAGGAGAATCTGAATTATTACGATAGTTTGTTACTCGGTTCCAGAAAGAAAGAATGTTGCTCCCGGCCGTCCCAGATGAGTGGGCAGCTGAAGCATTCACCAAAGGGTTGAATCCAAGAAGTTCAGACGCTTCCCGGAAGCTGAAGGAGAGCCTTCTTGAGTTTCAAACAATGACTTGGGCAGATGTACACAACCGGTACGAGTCAAAGATAAGGACCGAAGATGACCAGGTCGGTTCTACATCATCAGCCAAAGGACGAGAGAAAAGCAGAGAAAAATCAAAGGATGACTACGACGCGGATAGAAAGACTTCGAGGGGCCGGTTTTTGCCCCACAAGCTGACTGAAGGCCGCGGCAGAAATTTTTGAGCATCAAAAAAACCGTTGATCGAGGGACTGATCGTGGTCGAAACAATAGATCACTTCAAGATAAAGAAACGTTGGGGCCTCGGGATTTCTCTTACCCCAAGTTATTAGAATATAACTTTAACTTCAGTATAGTGGAGTTGGTGTCAGCCATAAGAAACAATAAAGATGCACAATTCTCGAGACCTATGAGATCCGATTCCAGCCAGAGGGATCCCAACTTATAGTGCGAATACCACGGGACGAACGGTCACCGAACATGGGACTGCCGACACCTCCGGGAAGAGGTGGCAACACAATTGAAGAATGGTCACCTCCGAGAATTCTTAAGTAATCGAGCTAAGAACAATTACGGTCGCCATAGAGACAACGTGGAACCTTCGAAAGCAGGAGAAGAAACCCCATGCCAGACGATCAATATGATCTTCGGGGGGAATGAGATTAACGGGGTCACCTTTTCGGCAGCAAAGAAGACGAAAGTATCGATAACTCACAGCAAAAGACTCCGGGAAGACAATATCACTTTCATGGAGGATGACGCAGACGGATTGCTGTTACCACACAACGAAGCACTGGTAATCTCTTTAAACATATTAGATTTTAAGATTAAATGTGTTTTAGTGGATCCAAGAAGTTCGGCTAATATCATACAATGGAGAGTACTGGAGCAAACTAAGCTCATAGGAAGCATTATTCCGGCAACAAAGCTCCTCGCTGGATTCAACCTTGCAAGTATGACGACCCGTGGAGATTTTTGTTGCTCACAAACACTGAAGGAGTAATGAAAACAACTCTCTTCGAAGTAGTAGATGGTGAGATGGGATACAACATTATCCTGGGAAGACCATGGTTACACGAATTGAAAGTTGTACCATTAAATCACCAATTGCTGAAGTTTCCAATGCCCGAAGTCATCAAGCAGATAAGAGGTGATTAACTGGCAGCAAGAGAGATGAATGCAATCTCAGTTTCCAGTAGCAAAGGGAAGGAACGCGTGGCATAGCAATTACAGGAACCTGCACCTATTCCCGAACTAGAAGGAGTTAGCTCGGAAACAGAGTTGTCAGAACAATATCAGGTGGCAAGATATTCTAAGTTCCAGAAAAGACGGACGCAACAAAATCCACAGCAGAGGAACTGGAGCAAGTTGCATTGTTCGAGGAATTCGTAGAAAGAAAATTCCATTTGGGGACAGGACTGCACCCCGAGCTCAGGTCTGGTTTTATTAAATTTCTTAAACTTAACGCTGATTGTTTTGCATGGTCGCACAAGGATATGACAGGTATCCCGACGGAAATAGCCGTGCACAAGCTGAGTTTGGATCCTAACATACCACCGGTACGACAGAAGAAATGCCCTATTGCTGAGGTCAGAAATAAATTCGTCAAAGAAGAGGTAATCCGCTTGCTTAAAATCGGTTTCGTCGGAGAGGTAAGATATCCAGACTGGCTAGCCAATGTATTAATAGTTCCTAAGAAGAACAATAAATTTCGCATGAGTGTGGACTATAAAGATCTTAATAAGGCGTGCCCGAAAGACTCGTTCCCACTACCAAATATCGATCAAATGATTGATGCCACGGCAGGGCACAAGTTGATGAGTTTTCGTGATGCTTATTCGAGGTACAACCAGATTAAGATGAACCCGAAAGATCAGGAAAAAACTTTGTTTATAAAAAATTTTGGTACATATTGTTATAACGTAATGCCCTTCGGGTTAAAAAAACGTCGGAACCACTTATCAACAGCTCGTAAATAAGATGTTTGAAAAATAAATAGGAAAGAACATGGAAGTTTATATAGACAATATGCTCGTTAAGTCTTTGAATGCAGGTGACCACCTTAAGCATTTACAAGAAACATTCGACATCCTGAGGAAGCATAACATGAAACTTAACCCCGAGAAGTGCGCTTTCGGGGTCAGTTCCGATAAGTTTCTGGGGTTTCTGGTCTCACAAAGGGGAATTGAGGTAAACCCCGATAAAATCAAGGCCATAGACGATATCCCAGATCAATTGTCAAACGTAAAGGAAGTCCAAAGACTCACAGGAAGGTAGCATCTTTGAGCAGGTTCATTTCCTAATCATCGGAAAAATGTCACTGCTTCTTCACATTGGTCAAAAAGAAGAAAAATTTTGAATGGACACCGGAGTGCCAACAGGCTTTGAGGGACCGAAAGAAGTACTTATCAAGCCCTCCATTGCTCTCGAAACCAAAAGAAGGTGAGACATTACTAGTCTACCTCGTGGTTTTAGAAGTTACGGTAAGTGCGATTTTAGTTCGGGAGGATGAAGGTATGCAATTTCTCATTCATTACGTTAGAAAATTTTAACGGGAGCGGAAACTTGCTACCCACATTTGGAAAAACTAGCCTTAGCTCTTGTAGTCGCTGCTCGAAAGCTGAGGCCCTACTTCCAATGTCACCCCATAGTCGTGGTCACTACTTTTCCTTTGCGGAACATCCTCCATAAACCCGAGCTCTCGGGTAGATCGGCAAATGGGCCGTCGAAATGAGTGCATTCGACATAGAGTATAAACCAAGGACTGCGCTTAAGTCACAAGTCTTGGCTGACTTCGTGGCCGACTTTAGTCCGGGACTACTACCTCTGATAACCAAGGAGGCAGTAATAGTGTCGGAATCGACATCGGGAGTTTGGACCCTATTTACGAACGGAGCTTTGAATGTAAAAGGGTCCGGATTCGGAATAGTTTTAGTCACACCTTTGGGGGAAACCTTAAGGCAGGCCACCAGAACAATCCATTTAACTAACAATGAAGCAGAGTATGAAGCTTTGATTTCAGGGCTCGAATTGGCCCTGGGACTTGATTCCGAGGTTATCGAAATCAAATGTGACTCACATCTGGTGGTAAATCAGGTTTATAGGATCTTTGATACCAAAGAAGAAAGTATGCAACAATACATGGTAAAGGTCCAAGCTCTTTTGGCATGATTCCGGGAGTGGTCAATCACTCATATCCCCGGGGAGGATAACGCAGAAGCGGATGCATTAGCAAACTTAGTATCATCGACGAAATCAAAGGGATCGGAGTCTGGAATGGTGGTACAACTGATGAGCTCAGTCCTGGATACGGATGATTATTATGAGGTGAATTCGGCTAATCTGGTCTAGGACTGGAGAAATGAAATAATCAACTACCTCGAGCACGGGAAGTTGCCCGAAGACCCCTAAGCATCACCGGCGTTACACGCCAAAGCTGCACGTTATAGCTTAAAGAGAGGCCAATTGTATAGAAAATCCTTCCAACGCTCGCTGGCCCGATGCTTAGGACCGTCAGGAGCTAATTATGTCATGAGAGAAGTCCATGAAGGGATATGCAGCAATCACTCAGGCGCAGATTCTTTGGTGCTAAAGTTGGTACGGGCAGGATATTACTGGCCTCGCATGGAACAAGACGCCAAAGATTTCGTACGAAAATGTGATAAGTGCCAGCGCTACACACCACTAGTAAATCAACCGGCAGAACCCTTACATTCGATTCTATCCCTATGGCGATCTATGAAGTGGGGAATGGACATCGTTAGACCGCTGCCACCGGCTCTCGGAAAGGTAAGGTTACTTTTATTTGGCTGATTATTTTTCTAAATGGGTTGAAGTAGGTTCATATGAGAAGATCGGAGAACGCGAAGTGGTCGATTTCCCATGAGAAAATAAATTTGCAGGTTCGGAATACCAAAAGAGATAGCACGCGACAAAGGGCCACAGTTTATCGGTGCAAAAATTACAAAGTTCCTCGAAGACTTGAAAATAAAGAGGATCACATCTTCTCCTTATCATCCGAGCGCAAATGGTCAAGCGGAGTCAACGAAAAAAGTGATTATTCAAAACCTCAAGAAAAGGTTGGAAGCAGCAATAAGACCTTTGATAGCAAGGCAAACAAAAAGCTTCCACTCGGAGACGATTAGATAATCTTTGGTGCGATAGCAAATTCTCACTGGGAAATTAAGTTTGCTACTGAACGAAAGTTACTCGACCGTTCACGAGCACAAACCACTAGAGGGCTGTTAGGTATTCTTTCGCTCGGTAGCATGGATTCCTAAGGGGAAGTAAGGTATGTTGCCGAGTGAAGGGTTACCTAGCAATTCATTGGTGGAATCTTCAAAGATACAAGACTTCCAGTCTTCCAATTCGCGCTCTCCACATTTGAACACTAAAGGGGGAACGAGGGGGGGAAGATATGAGGATACAGCAACAATGACTGCCACATCAACCGGGGAATGAAAATCTGAAAACAAAATGCATCATCGGGGCCGGAGACTGCGTAGCCAGCCCCGTAGAAAGAAACTGTACAAAGATAGCCACAAGTAATGAAAATTTCTTTCTGCATAGCAAGATGCTTATGTATTTTTTTGAAATAGAAGGAATGAAAAGGAATCCTTTTTCTTATTATCTTGTTTCTTTTCTGAATGATGAGCTAACTTTGTCATTTGAAAGTTAAACAAATATTTCAAATGTTAGTTTCATATGAACAGGAGACGTCCTCTTCAAGAGCACCGTAAACATAAGAGGGCCCTCTCTTATAAAAACCCTCACGTTAAAGGATGGGTTCCGAAAGAATCAATGCCCCTGATCTAAAATTCCATCGGGGAAAAATACACCTGAAACCGCATATGAAAAGGACGCAAAAAGCAAACTTGTACAAATATTCATAGAACCCTCACGTAAAAGGGAAACTTGCGCAAATATTCATAGAAACCCTCACGTAAAAAGAAAACTCAGATATTCATAGAAACCCTCACATAAAAGGGATAATACTTGGAACCAAAATGCTTCGAAGAAAAGGCATCCGATACTACACATATTAAAGTGCGAATAGAACAACATGTGCAAAATGCTTGAGCAAGTGCAAAAGTTAAAGGCTTGCATGGGTATTCAAACGAAAGTAAGACTCAAATGATACTTGAGCAAGAAAATATATCTTTATTTACAAGAACGGGCCAAACATTACAAGTACAAAATGGGAAAAGAAAGAAAAAGCTAAACTGCAGCACCCAGAACCAAGAGGAAGAGAAGTATCCGCATCCCCGGGAAAAGTAGGTGGTTCCAACGATGGCTCAACGTTTTCCCCAGTTTGGTCTTCAAGATCATCGCCTTCCGATTCCTCTTCAGTTTCGGAAAACTCGAAACCAGAATTAGAAGAACTTGGAGCATCAAACTGCGCCGGGAGTCCATTTTTTGCAGCCAACTCAAGCTCCTGGGCCTTAGCAATTTCAACAGCAAGATCAATAATTCTAGCTTTGGCCTCTTCCAAGGTTTTTTTCCTTATGTTATTCATGGAATAAGTTTTTTCAACAACGAGGGAAGCCGCTTGGCGCTTGAGTTCTTTTTTAGTTGAGTAACCTCAGCAGAAAGGTTTTCCCTGGCGGACCTAGCAGACTTGAGGCTGACATCGAGCTCGCGGACAGTTGAACTAAAGAGCCTATTATGCTCAATAGTTTTTCTGTACTTCTCTTCTAGTTGGGCACGTTTCGCCCCCGAAGCAGCAAGCTCTTCGATTTTGGAGTTCAAGGCTGCTTCTAACTTGGTTACTTTTTTGGCAGCAGCAGCCTCGCACTCGGTTGCAGCAAGAACGACGTCTTGGACTTCAGCTCATTTGGCCATGGCTTCATCAAACCTAACCCTTAGCGCGCCAATTTCTTGGATAAGGATTACCACTTCTTGCTCGCTTTGCTGCAAACGAGCCTCCAAAACAACGACCTCAGTAGCTTTGGTTTCCAGTTTTGAGAGGTGGAGAACAGTTTGGTCCCATTCTACCAAAAGTTGATCCCATTCAGAAGTAAGTTCTTCCTTTTCACGAATCAACCATTGAAGGCCCTCAGAAGCAAGAAAGTTGGCCAACAAGACAAGAAGTAGAACTTAGAATGCATTCATACTAAAGTAGGAGGAGTAATGAAGGAAGAACAGCAAATCGGACATAAGCAATAGACCTAAATCCCCGTCCTTTTAGAAAGAGGATAGCGATTCTCTTCCAGTGCTTTAATGTTGAGTTCAAAGAGTAATCTATAAGAAAAAATGGTACCAATACCTGGAACATAGATCTGTCGGAACTTACCTCAGCGACTTTCACTTCCTATCGGTTTCGGACCGAAAGAGAGTGAGATGGAATCCAGAAGAGATAAGGCATATGTACCGCTGCGGCGTTGTGCATGGCATTGTTCAACAAGAACTCTCCCGAGAGCGCCTGAATCTTTTTCCAGTCCTTTTCTAAAGCCAAAGGCTTCAGATAATTAGCAAGCTCCATCGGCCGGGATAGCAAGTTGCATCTAGTAGAGACCGAAAGAGTAACGTTCCTCCTCCTTTGTGGATCTTCAGAAGGGGAAACATAATTTCTCCCCAAATTCCTATGAACTGGGGACTGTGGAAGAGAAACACCTTCTTCATGGTTAGGAGCGGTCGATGGAGGTGATGTAGCAACTACTGGTGGAAGAGTGGATGAAGATGGAAGTGATGTAGCAGTTGCTGGTGTTGGTGAAGGTGGAGATGAAGTTGATGGAGTTGAAGAATGAGAAGCAGCTGCATCAAATGGAGTGCTGGTTGTTGGATGCTCGCCAACCAAAGACGGCAAGGACCCCGTACTCAGCCCCGCAGCACCGGTTACAGCGTTTGGGCCCGAAAATGGGAGTTGGCATTTTCTACCAAATTAGATTCTCCCCAAAGTGCCAAGACATCATCTTCAGTTGGTGCAATTATCTCAACAGGTCGAGCATCCTGTTGAGATGATAATGATCGTCGCCTTCTATGTAAAGAAGCTCCCTCATCACCAGCTTCTTCATCATCATCAATCATCACAGTGTCTATGACCGGTCCGGAAGGAGGACCAGTCATCATCACTACCAGAGATGACTCGGGGGCATCAATCTTTGCCCTCTTATTCTTTTTCCCGGCCACGGAGGAACGCCTTCTCTTTGTTTGTTTATCCACCAGTGGGGGACTCCGTAAAGAAGTGTTTGCACCCGAAACAGGCCCAGAGACACCTGTTCGAGTAAGAGCTTCCTGAAGCAGCCTCGCTGCATCAACAGGATCGGCCAAAACATCCTCCTCGGAGACAGCAACAGAGCCTGTAGGTAGAACTAATTTTGTCAACAAGTCAGAAGGGCTCAATCAAGTTCTTCATATACGGAAAATAGAAGTAAGGTAAATTAAAATTACCGTGATTTTTGGCCTTCTACCCGTATTTAAGGGACAGTTCCTTCCACAAACGAGTTTCGGGCGTCGTAACGTCCAATATCTTTTGAACCCACCTGTCCAAATCTACTACCACCGGTGGGATCCATCCAGTTGCTGAAACATGCAAAAGTGTGAAGAGATAGTACGGCCAAAAAAGAATATCTAGCAAAAGGGAATACTATACGAAGAACTTACGAGTACGGTTCCAAGCAACTGGAAAGGATGAAGCCATTATCTGAATGATGTCGTTGGTGGCAACTGCAACGAACCGTTCCATCCACCCACGATCGTTGTCATCATCCATGCTAGACAGCAAAGCATAGTGGCCACACTTGCAAAGGTTTATCATTCCCCCGCGGAAGATTTTGGGGGAATAAAGATTCATCATATGAGCTAAGGTTAGCTCCTCGTAGTTTATTGGCATAAGCGTCGAAGGCAGGCGACCGTCCTCCATACTAAAGGACTTACCTATGCCAAACATACCTGGTAACGAAGGCAAAACTCCGCAATCGCGGAATCAAGCTCTCCGCTCAGAGAAAACGCACCCAAAGTAAAGTGATACGTAAAAAAGTATGAGAAACCTTCCTTGGGAAGGGTCACTCGCTCCGATAGATCAGGAGCAATAATATCTAACTCATGACAGTGACAATCCTCCTTCACAGCAGGAATACTGGAAGGACGAACAGAAGAAGGGTATCTACTAACAACCCATGTACGAGGGTTAGAAGTAGGGAATTTCTCTTCAAAATCCTTCGAAGTACTAAGTCTTCTTGGGATGGTGGAATCTGCCGTTGGAGGAACAGAGTCCTCGGTTTTGTTCCTGTTTTTCGTAGAACAAACACGCTTAGAGGAAGAAGCCACTGGAAAGGAAGAAGGAAAAGAGTTTGTGGTTGAAGAGAATCAGAGAAAGGATGAAAAACAAAGATGCAAATCAGAAGTCAAGGAATTGTGAAACGCAAAGGAAAAGAATATTGCGTATAAGTAAAATTTTGGCGGCTAAATTCATGGCCATGATTACCTCGATAATCGGCAAAAGTTGTGCTGAATCATGGGATGACGCGTGTTTGGGACATTAAATACGGAGAGACGTGCGTCTAATCAACTGTCAGAAACCTTCAGAAGGACTTATAGTAATTCCCGCCAAAAAGATATTTCTACCAACTTTCCGGTAACACAAAGTTATGTCACCGAAAAGCAGGGGGACTATCTGTATAGGGTAAAATAAGATATGACATGTGATTGTCTGAAAGGAGGACACGTGGAACCCAAGGTGGGGATGGCCGAAGACCAGACGTTGCCATTCCGCTTGTCATCGGAAAGGATAACATTCATAAAGGTGCAGTAAATGCTCTGCGCCCGGTAGCATTTACTAGGGAATATTCTGCAGCATTAAGAACGACGATCCGTTACAGAGAATTTAGCATTTATATTCACCATTACATCTTCATCAATGACTCATCAATGACTCTCATAATTGACATTAAAGGAGGGCATGATCTTAGGATCTCCTTCCTTAAACATAGCTATAAATAGAGAGTCCAATTATCATTATAAAGGAGACGAATTTTCTGGCTAAACTTACATTCTATTATATACAAAGCTTTATACAATTTACTTTCTTGCTTTTTGATCTCATCATTACTGTGCCCAAAAATCGTGCTCAGTGAATCATCATCTTTGTTATTTCGTCTACATTCTAAGGCTAAGTATTGTATATTTCTTTAATTATTACATTATTTCAAGATCAAATTAGTTCACTTGTCTTGAAATTACGTATAAATTCAACTGTATAATTTTACAAATAAACAATCAGTTATTTTCCCTTGTTTGGTTGGTGAGTGAAAAACGTTTTCCGAAAAATATTTCTAGTGTTTGGTTAGAGAGTAGAAAATATTTTTTTAGGAAAATATTTTTTTATGCTACTCTCCTCACCCTCCCCCCTCCAAGTCCTTATGTTTCCTTGCTCCCCTCCTCCCCCCAAATAGCTAACGTTTTCAAGACTCTATTTTCTTCAAAATTTTAATTATTCTTTTAAAAATTCACACAAACCCAAAGAAACTAATGTGCTGCTTTACTTTTTTACGCAAAAATAACGTTAATTTGTGAAAAAGAAAGTACTATTTCTATAACATTTATAAAGTACTCATTTTATTGAAATAAAAGAAAATACTTCTACTTCATGAAAAGAAAATACTCATTTTGTTGAAATAAAAAAAAAATCTATCTATTATATAAAAAGAAATCACTATAAATAATATTTTTATTTATGGTGGGAGGTGGGGGTGGGGCGGGGTTGGAGTTGGAAAGGAGT